>JAULBM010325186.1:0-23383 GCA_032357055.1 Geukensia granosissima | reverse complement strand
ATAAAATTAAAAGCCTGCCTTCAAAAATGTAGGAGGAGTTCACGTCACAAGAAAGTGTGACGGACGGACAGACGGACAGACGGGGGTAACGACAATATCCCCGAACTTTCATTCGAAAGTGCGGGGATGAAAATGAACGATCCTAAATTTCCGGGATTACTGAAATTTTTTCGTAACCGCTGCTCCAGCCAAGCTTCGGCAATAAAGAATTCTTCATGCTAATGCTACAATACAGTATGATTGTTCATAAAGTATCTAGAGGACGAAAAGTTAAAGGAAATCAAATTAAAAAAATAAAATAAAAAACCGACCTACCAACCCAATTTTTTTTTCAAAGAGGTGACGGGAATAATACATATTATTTTGTTTGGCCTTATTTAAGAATGCTGTATTCTGATTTGTTGAGAGCCTTTGTATTTTTCACATACTCTTTTGCCGTCAGTGACGCATTGTCTCTTTTTTACGCTTAGTGGCGTATTTGTTAAAGGATTTCTTTTTTATCATGGTATTTGCCTAAACATATTTGCCTTTTAATCCTCACGAGCCAAATCCTGCCAAAATGCATTCGGGAGTCTTTTATGCTCAATGTTCAAGGTAGCCCATTTAATAGATAATTTTTGAAAACAGTGTTCGGAAATTACTGAAAACGTGACAACATACGAATGTGGTCGTACAAAATAATATGAATAACCAGGTTTATTTGGCACAACAATGTTATACTTGCAAAATAAAAAATTTTCACTCTCACAAATCATTTTAAGATTTATATTCCGTGTAATAAAACAGACATATCATGTTGGGAGGTATTAGCGCAAATACCAATCTGGAGAATCAAATTTCCCTAGCCTGACTGCTTCTAAAATTTTCTACCTTAGGCTTGTATCCTATCTGCCATGATGTATCTGCTATGTATTTAGAAAACATTTGCATAGGATACAATAATAATGCTTCTGCAATGACCGAATGCTGATAATGCTAATAGTAATAAGACCAAATATAAATTAAAACTTTCACAAGCATGACAAGAAATCTTTGAGGAAGATTTATACATGTAGATATACGGACAGTGTTTAACCAATGTTTTATTTAATATATTAAAATAATGTTTGTCTATTGCTTCTCATCGTATGAATGTTTGATTGTATTTTGTATTCTCTTTTGCAATGACTTAATTTGTCTTCAGTTTGCAAATAAATATTATTATGATTATAACATGTATTAATAAATGAAAATAAGTTAAAACTTAATTCCCACAACTCCTCAAGGGAAAGGCATGATATTTATACTTACTCCTAAAGGAAAGTCGTTGTTAAGTTTTGCACATTATTCTTTTTTTCAACTGCACACAGATGTCAAAGAAATTTTTACTTTGCTTCTCAGAATAATTTAATGTTTCGTATTCTCACATTACAGTAGCAACTTCACAATGATTTATAACCTTTGACATTTCTTCCTGAACAATGAACAGCAGCAGCACTACAGCCCCCTTTTTTCACATTAAACACACATTAGTTCAAAATTGTCTTCGTTTGTATTTGCTATTACCTATGAACACTGCTTTCAAGATTGTAATTTTTCCTATTCTCTCGACCTGGTCATTCACCAGTGACACTAATGGGCAACACACTATAACTTCTTCCACCTCATTTTCGGTTGCAGAGTTCAGCAAACTAAGAACGAGAATACAGATTTGGAACGGCAGTGATTTGCCGTATCCTGTAGGTAAAACTGCTAAACAGTCTTGTCCTGCGAAATCGCAGTTCAAAATCTTCTGTTGTTCTGGTACCAAACTGTCTCCATTCTGCCTGTTTAACCGAACTACGTTACAGAAACGACCGCTCATTGGACAAAGGGAAACATGGGAAAACATTTTTATTGGTCAGCAAAAGGTTGTGACCTTATTTAAATTTTGACCCTTGACGTGAACTCTTATGGGATGTTGTTAGATCTCACACGCGACAAATAAACAGCAAAATGAAAATAGGGAGCAATTGAGAGATATAATTTTAATTAGATTGAAGATAACAAAGGGGCAGACGGAAAAGGTAAGTCGGAAGACAGACAAGACAATGGGAAATGAAAGACAAACACAGATCATTCAAAATTACACTGATAACTAAAGCTGTAGTAATACGAACCCTACAAAAACCCAGGTGAATACAGATGCGGAAGGGTAAGCAACTCCTGCTCCGCTAGTGGCACCCTTCGTGTTACTTATTAGTGAAAGCTGGTATAGAGTCACAATCGATGCTTGTCACAACCGGAATAGTAACGGATTTGTATTCATGACAGTATGAAGATATCAATTGTCATCTGTGAAATGGATATTTCGTACCGGTCAACCAAATCATGATGGCGACCGAAAAACTTCTTGATGACTCTTATCTTTAGCTGAGAAACCCTTGGCTCAGCAGCTTACTTGTCAGCTGTAATCCTCTATCAATAAAATCCTGACAGGAAGCACAAGCCCTGGAGTAGCGTATCAACTGAGAAATATACACTCCGTATGCAGGTGCGGCTTGAATGCTGCTAGACATGAACGGAAAGTTGACAATCGGAAAACCAAACTCGTCGCACTTGTCGTTAAGTTTTGTTCTTAACCCGAACTTACTGTCAATTATAGTTGTAAGTCTAGGTAAGAAGCAGACCTTCCTGTTTCTGTAGTATCTTTGATTTCAAGTTCAATGGGAGAGATGAGGTCAACTTAGTCACCAAATTTAGAGTTATTTAGAGAAAGGACATCATCGATATAGCGGAACGTGAAACCAAAAGATTGAGCCAACTTTTTCTATTTTCTCTGTTGAAGGCTCTGTACAAAGTCAGCTTCATGAGAATAAAGGAATAATCGTCGAGAAGGGTTGCACAGTTGGTCCTCATTGGAATGCCGAAAGTCTGTTGAAACACATGCCGCCAAACATTACAAACATTTTGTCGATCAAGATTTCTAGAATCCCGCAAATGTCATCTTCTGAGTACTTTTTGTCAGAATGTAGTGTCGTTGTAACATCTATCGGACAAGGAAGCCAAAAAGTAACACTTAAACATAAAAACAATGACATCTACTTAATTACTGGTTCCTTGCATGTGACAGGCACATACAGCATATGGCGGGTTTTAACGTGTTTTAAGAACTCGACCCTCCCCCTAAACAGTTGTGTGTCAAAAAAGACTTAAAATAAACTTACAAATCTAACTGTATAAGATTAACACATATATTATAATTTTTATATAATATATATAATATTATAATTGTAAACTGCAATAGTACAATTTTATTTGCGATATGTCATACTCTGAACTGTTTCTGTTTCTTAATTTATGTCAAATATACTGACGGAATTTAAAAACGCAACAAAAATATTTTATGTACTTGTTTGTTTGGGAATAGTCATATAAAATAACATCATAACCTATAAACTCATTTCAACTTCTTTTAATGAATTAACTAATTTATGAAATAAGAATGATGAATTAGACGAATATCGTTTTTAGGCAACGCGTTATATTTCTTAAGCTTTAATTTGTTTATTGGTATCTAGTATGATCATCGTTGCTTCGAATGGTAGCTACTTATCTTTGTCGCATCGATTGACACAGGATTCTGTCTGTTCTGCAAGGAATATTCCTGCTGCAGTGCGATCTCAAGTTTACGTGTAGTTGTCACGTGTAGTGCTGTCGTAAATTGATCCCGTTAATGACGCTGCGTAAAACCTTGGGATTGACCGTATCTTAGGCGATCATTAACAGTTCCAGTTATTCTAAATCTATGGAATAAATGGTTTTTGGTTTAGTTACTCACGTTTAAATGCATTGCAACAGACCGTTGGCTCATCCCTGTCCGTAACAAGTCCGTAACATCCCAATTACTTGATTTCGATTTTCAATGTTTAGGAGTGCCATTACATAATCAAATGTTGGCCCATGAATGCAGCAAATGATTTAAAAAAGAAAAACTGATTGCAAAGTGATTTGGGTGACTAAATAGTGCCAAATTTTGCGGGATTTTTAACTGCACGGCACAGGTAACTTGAAATTGCAAATGATTTTTTATCGACACGTTCATGTAAGATGAGCAAAGACAATGAAAGCAATTATATGTTTTTGATAATTAGAGAAAAAGCATAAAAAATTGTTGCGTGTTTAATGTCCGTATGTATTTAAATATGAAATGTCATGATTGATAAATGGTTAATTCCATAAATACCTTACTACATGCATTGTCTGTTTGTAATTTGTCATGTATATTTTCCTTTTATAACATGCGTTAATGCATATGTCCCATCTTGAAAATAAATATATCACCATTCATCATGTTCGTATAATTCTTTATATACTCTTTACAAAATACATGATGATTAATGCAATATTAAAGCAATTTTCGATTAATCAGTTATCGGTTCTTGCACGAGTGCATATTGATCTCCAGTGTAGAATACCTATGCGAGAGATCATCAGAGCAAAGTCTAATGAAACAGGACAAATTCGAAACTAACAAAAAACTTAAAAAGAAAAAAAAAGAGAACAAAGGCTTGGACTCCACGAACTCACAAAATAGAAGTATGATCAGATGCTTCAAAAGGGTAAGCCTCCACTCACATCTGGAATCTGAGAAATTCCCTTTTTCCGTGGCAAGGGCAATTTAACGAGGTAAAAGACTACAATAAAACTACAACAGTGGCAGATATCCGAAAGTTTCAAAAAGCAAAGTTATAGTTTTCAATATGAGATATATTAATGATTTATAAAACAAATCTTGCTGAGCTAAGAAGAAAGTCTTTAAACTAATCGATAGCACATTATGGTAACAGACAAAAATTTAGTTCCTTTCAAAATTATGCACCTCCAGGATCCGCAACCATAGAATCGTTGCTAGGTACACTGATCTCTATATCGAAAAAATGCTATTTCATTATTTTGCATGGTGTTTTCAATGGTCTAAAAAAAAGTAAAAGTACAATACATTAAATTTATTGTCGATTTTGATATAAATCGCACAAAACATCTTAACCATGAGAATTTATATAAAAATGGTATGTGTAGGACAATAGAAAACAGGACTACTTTTAGTCAGCACTGTGAAATTTAAAAAGCCTCAGAGTACTTGTCAAGCGAATAATGTTTCTATTTTTTATTTTATTTATTTATTTATTTGTTGAGAGAAAATTGTCAAAATTTTCATACTTGTACGTACATTTAAATCCACCCTTTAAATATGTGTATATCTTGATGTAACATGAAATAAACAATACCGACTAAAATTTTCGATCAGAGCTTTCACATCTGCATGGTCCTTCAACTATTACTTCGTAGAATGATTATATTAACAGGGGCATGCCGCAGCCTTCTAAAGAAATACGATTATTCAAAGGGTTGGGTGAGATTAACTGTCAGACATTTACTGTTTTCAATTATAATGCAGATAAAGGTTCAATGCAGGTGAAAAATACGTCATATAAGCAATCTCTTTTTTCGTTTTTCTTTGCTATCAAATCATCTCCACATCTCTTCCTACGCTCATGAATAATGTTTGTGAATTAGAGGTTCTATAATGGTTAGTAAGAATTTCGATAAATTGTAGGATTTTGGTTATTTTATTGACTTTTTTTGCATAAATGGGGAAAGAGTGCTTGAGAAAATTTTTTATCTGCACTGTACTTACGAGGTTAGTAGTTGTTAAACATTCATACAAAAAACTGATTTTTTTTGTTTGTCTTCTGCAACAACTTACTTTTCAAATTTCTGTTTTGAAATCATTCTTTTTCTATCCCTCTTTGAACATGTTGTAAAACATCAGCTATTTTTAAAGTAAGAAGTCAGAGTAAATTCGCTGATGGCCTCAAATGAAAGTTTTGATTCAATCTCGGCAGCAAAGTAATCTGACTTTCGGTGTCAGTAGACGAAACGGATATGAGCTAAGCTTGGAGATTGCGCGGGAACCTCCTCAATCTTTGTACTCAATCGGAACACGCTTGTACATTTCTTTCATACTACGAGGTTTTATATGGAAATGGCCGATAATGTTCAGATTAGCAGACGACTTGACACGTGCGGGCGAAACCTAAGCTCATTGCCATATCAAGGGGACGGAGCTCAACTGTCATGGCAGATCACCCGTGAAAGAGTTCATGGGACATTTCGTACCGGTCAAACAAATCGAAGAAAAATCAGTGTAGTGACATTAATCTTTTCCCCAGAATTCCTTGTTTCAGTAGCTTTAATATAATGTTCTATCCAAACCTTACTGTTAATTTTAATTTGTAAATCGACATATGAAACAGACCGTCCAGAAGTATCCTTGCTTTCAAGTTCAATGGAATAGATGTGTCTACATAGTTACCAATTTAGATTATTCGGTGACAGAACACTGTCTATATAGCGAAAAGTGAATCCAAATATTGAGCTAACATTTTCTCTTTTTTTCTGTAGAGGCTCTATATGAAGCCGGCTTCATATGAATTAAGGAAAAAATCGGCGACAAGTGGTGTACAGTACCATCAAAATGCCAACAATCTGCTGGAACGCACACCTGCCAAACATTACAAAAAAGCTGTCAATCAAGAAATTCAGTATTCTGCAATTTTATCTTCAGGGTAATTTTTATTAGAATCAGAGTGAATGATAATAAAAAACTAGGTTTGTCCTTTCTCAGAAACGGATTTTTTAGCAATGGAATTCAAGCCACCAATCCAAAGATTCTTCAAAAAGTTCACTTCATGTTAAATCTAGATTATATGATTTATTTATATTTTATTTTCATCTGTTGTGATTACGTTTGCCATCCCTCTAATAAGAGCATGAATAATAAATATACAAGACTCATGACCAAAAAATTGGAACGATTATTGTGGTATGTTACCATTTGAATGTTTTGGAAAAGAAACTCTTGCAGATCGACAAATATCTCACTCCAAACTCTTATTTAGATATTTTATACTGTGGTTAGTAAATAAATAAAGATATATAAAACATTTAACTTGGTTTTATTTTTGTTTTATTTTTTGTATTATACTAGTTTTGTCGTTAATCAAGTAAATAAAAAACAAAGAAAATCAATGCACCTTTTGGTATCTTCGAATTCCTTAATGAGCAGTCTTAAAAAAGAAAATTACAGTATAGTTCTTTTAAAAAGACATTTCTCTAGTGTTGCCGAGGCATGTTGTATTTGTTGAAGAAATTTGCCATTTCACAACCTTATTTTCTTGCAGCAAACATCAGTGCGCAACAAATGTGTGGCAGGAGTGTGCAGTTAAGTGCCACTAGCTGTGCATTTTTCCGACAGTGTTCTGGTTGCTGCTTGCACAAAAATTTGTGTGTCAGAAGGCACCCAAAGGAAGAAATGTGGGACAGAAGTGAGATAGGAACAAGAATCGTGTGCAAGAAGATAACCTTCAGCCAGAACCTGAATGTGGTCCAGAAGGTTCAAAAAAGGGAACCATTTTCTAGACGTCAGCAAGAAAAACGGAATCATCTTCGTTTATGAAATTTAGACATAAACACTCCAACTCCATATGCCGCATTCTGCAATTTCATCTTTAAGGTACTTTTTATTAGAATCAGAGTGATACAAAATAAATTAGGTTTGTCCCTTCCTAGAACCAGATTTTGTACCTGCGTTTGCCATCTTTTTTTTAAGAAAACAAAAATAAACCAAAGCTTGTAATGTTCCTTTGAGTTTTGAATGGGGAATAGTGGTATATAGGGAGGAGAAAATCAAATGTTTTGATGCTACCGCAATAGGAGAGGTACCTTGATTTGGGACATTCTAAGAGATCGTTGGAACATTTGATTCACACCACTTCGAGATTGGCTTGAATCATAGTAACTCTGGTGCCCGTTAAATGACCGTCAGTTGATTGGAAAGAAGTTTTTTTGGAGCAGTTGGCAGACTATGCGATGTATCGTTGTTTGTAAAGACACTTAAAAAGCTTTTGAATCCAGAAAAGTGAAGGAAGACCAAATTCTTCTTGTTTTGCTGAAATTCCGAAAGAAGACAAAACTGACCGATGATTGTCAAGGATTTTTTCTTTGGTAAGTGTCGTCGGGGTATATGTAGGGTTGTTAAATGAGTTGTCAACGCCTAATTTCTTTATCAAGCAGTCTATGTAATGTATATTTACAAAAACAACAATGTTGTTAGGGGCTTTGACAGCAGGAACGACAACATATTTGTCATGTAGTTTCGAGAGATGTCTGGCAACATTCGAATCTTTTTATACTAATATTGTCCTTTTCGAAAACATATTTCCGGGAGTCCGAGTTTGGTTTAAAAATAAGATTTTGTAAGAGTTGTTCCACTTTGTGGGTAGTTCATCACATCGACCTAAGAAAGAGCAAGGAAAAAAAAGACTTTCCCCTGTACTTTATCTTAAATCATTTGCTTTCTACGACTGACACAAGTAGTTTTTGTGGAGGTATTTACACTCCACTTCTTAATTTATAAAAATTAAAAATGAAAGCTTTAACTTTTTCTCCTCGACAGAAATAGATGCACGTTTTAGCGGTGATTTCTATAGAAACTTTATTCCACACTACCCGTAAGCCGGGAACCAGAATGGTAAATTTTAATTTAGATGGAACTACGACCTTCCGGCGATGGGTTTTCGAAAAGGGCTATAGCTTAGATCATGCCAATTTTTGAATTCGAATTTGCATTAACGACCTCAAAGTCTTCATCCATTCAGGAAAAGTATCTTGTTCCTCTCTTTCGCGTTTCGCCTACGGTTTGGAATACCTTGACCCTTTGGGAAACACATTTCGTAGAGAAATGTTTACACAATGTTGCTGTCGCCAGTAATCACGTGCCCAGCAGTATGGTATTTGAATTGAGGAACTGCACAAGCACAGTCCAGGAGTTAAAATTTGTACTCATTCGATGCTGATACTCTTCAATACGTGTTTGTAGATGAAAATCTTTGTTGTAATAGGTGTGGTATAAGTCTAAGAAATGATTGGTAAAAACTGTTCTTTAAAAAATGATGGAATTTTAGATTTCACGGATTTCTGATGGAGGATATTGCTTAGAATGATTGCGTCAAGACCTTTGTTTAAGGTTTAAGAAACGAACTTTTTTCTGCTTGTCTTTCATAAATTTAACTGGTTTGAAAAGCCTCTGATTTGCAATATCCACGAGGATTGATGGAAGGCTGTACATACTTGAATTTGGATTTGTAACAGGTGTCTTCTAGCATGATTTATACAAATTATAGAATTTTGAAAGAGGAAGTTCATATAGCTTCGTACGAATACGATCAATACATTTTGAAGTTGAAGACGTTCATCCAATTCACATACCTTTGCAAGGTGTTTACGTACGTGTATACAATTAAAAGATTTGATCCTGTTAAATGTTCTATGAAAAATCTATGAAAAAAGAGGTAAAGGAATAAAGAAAAAAAAATAAATAAAGAGGGACGATACAAGCAAATAAATTACATAGTGGCATAATGAAGCCATTGATTTGAGAATAGTAAATTTTATAAAGGTATAACAATCAACAATGCAGACCCCACCAAAAAACCGATTCTGAACTCATGTTGTCAAGAAACCATAAACTTTAAAACTCAGTTATTAAGCATGGTTGCTAAATAATACAAAAATGACTTTTCTATTCCTTGTATGATTGCTTGATTGGGGTATAACGCCACTTTCAACCATAGTTTAGCCATATTTATTGGCGGGGGAAACCGGAGTGCCCGGAGATAACCTTTGGCAGGCTAAAAGACAAACCTTATCAAGAGCGATGTGAGTAGAACGCACAATTTTTGTGTTGAACACAGTTAAGAGCAGACTCATGCCGCATAGGAAGAAGGATAGAGTGATCTGTACAGGTAAGTTAAAATCAACTAAAAAAACAGGCTGCATGACTTTTTAAAATTTTCATCCTACACAGTAAAGCCGAAATCCATATGATTTCTACGACTCATCTCAATTATCTTCATATGCCATATTTTTGACGCAAACTTCATGCTACATTTATACTATCTTGGCTATAAGTCAACATTGAGAAATTAACTAAAAAACGATAGAAATTATAACTTTATTTATAACAAGACCAGGGAAGTGAGCTTAATTCCGTATATAAACCAATACCAATATGGTAGGTGTAACAATTCTTGGATATTAGGAAGCAACCATTTGATTTTTACCGGGATGGGACTAGGATTAAATTTAATCTTTAATATTTCTATGTGCTCAGACTGTCCTGACTTTTTATTTTTGACTCCACCCTGTCCTTGTGAAATCCTGATCTCACCAATGATCATTATTTGCCATTTTTACACAATTTTAAAGAAAGATAAATTTTATTTTAAGTCCAAAATTGTTGAAGTATGACTTTCATTAATATTTTTTACATATTTTATTTTTAATTTTTAGTCAATGTCTCATGTTTAAAAAATTATAAAATATAAGGTGGCGATCGCGAATTGATCCTCGGTGAGAACTGGTCGTATGCAAGCTAGTTAATATCGTATTTAAGAAAGAACTATATAAAACTGTAGAAGATGGTGATTTTTCTAATTCTATATTTCAATAAATTGTACGTTTACTGAAAAACATTTAAAATATTTTATTGAGACATTCTTAGTATGATAATAAATTATTGTACTCTATGTCATAGTCTGTACTGTGTCTTGATATTTTTAATCAAAAGCGTACTCATCATAATCTTTTGTTTGTTAGTTTGGGATTAAACGCCTATTTCAACAATATTACAGCCACATCATTGCGGTCAGTTTTATTGGTGAAGGAAGCGAACTTGAGCAGGTAACTGACAAACCTTATCACTAGCGATGCGAGTTAAACGCAACCCGTTTTTGTATGGTTCAAACCATGGGGCGACTTCATGCCATATAGGTGAAAGGCTACAGTGATCTGTTCAGGTTAGTTTAAATCAACTACCTAGACCACCCGGCCACCCGGACCCTCATAATCTTCGATAGACCGGATGTAAGTGTTGCTATTTATAAACAGCAACAAATAGGACAAATGATCAGAATTACTTGGTCCTTACCGACGATACTTACATTTTTGGACAGTGACATTGCTTTTTTTAATTCAGCCAGAGCTAGAAGCACCCTTCCTGCACGAGAACTTTCATTCATTATGAAAAAGACGGAAAACATGCTCAACTTCTTTTTCCTACGTTTATAGAAATTTATATGCACCGGATATGATTTCATAACGAGTCTGCACTGAATAAAAATTATAAGTCTACTTCAAAATTTCTCAAAATTTTATATGGCATTCCAGACAATTTTTAATTGTTTTATTTTGACACTAGAAAGTCTTATAAATTTGCGTTAAATAAAAAGTTTATCCACTTGTATACCATAATGTATCATGGTTCCATTCAGTTTTTCCCCATTCAACAATCTTGGGTACACAAACAAATACACGTGTTTCCAAAAATGACGATACTAACACGATTTAACTTTCCGGAAAAGATATGATTTTATATAGCCCAGTCGTTCATATAAAGGATCTATTGATTGATTGATTGAATCTTGCTTTACGTCTAGCGGCAAATATTTCATGCATATTCAGGATGAGAGCATATTCAAGAATTATGATGATGAATGAACCTTGCTTTGTACTAGAAAGACACGCTGAGTCGAATTTTAAACGTGCTAGCTCACGAAAGCAACAGTCAACAGGAAGACATGCTACTTTACCCAGTAACATTATTCTGATTCTAGGCCGACCAGTCTTTGCTCTTATTCCTAAATACTGCGTGTTAAACGGAGAAGCAGCAAATACTAAATTTAATGTCTTTGATTTGACTCGGCCGTGGATAGATCCCATGACCCTCCGAAATCGAGGCGAGCACGCTAACCATTACACCACCGTGGTGGTATACACAGAAGCAAATAGATGTCTTTTGGAAAAAATTAAAGAAGGTTCGATAAGGACCCTTTTCGGCCTCAAAAATAATTTTTAGTGTTGAAGTTTTACATTTTTTGTAAACTATAATGTCATATCGTTAAGAATTAATTTACCTTTTGATGCAAATTGTTAGATTTAGTTATTTTTAACTGCTCAAACTTCGCCCAAAAATGGGACATCCAACAAATAAGCCGAATATTGTCTAATTTATACTTATTTTGCCGTTTCATAATTGCCGCACACGTGTTACACATCAATTTTTACATATATTGGTCAGTTTAGTGAGTTACATCAAATGTGTAAATATTTTGGTGTATCACACATGCGGCCAATACGACTTCAGCCAAAAGCCTTCCAAAAATCAGCAAAAATTTAAACATTTTTTATCATTTTGGGAAATTGACATATTTGATGACGTCATAGCTAAAGCACGCGAACGTTTGTACCAAAATTTTTCTATTCAACAATCACTTTTGGGATAATTTTATACTAAGGTTTTTATTATGTGTAAATTTCTGGGCCAAAATCGAACCTTACTGGACTTTCTTCTTTATTCAACATATTACGTTATGTTAAACAACATATTTTTTAATACTCACATATAAAAAAGTTAATATTTTATTATATAATTTTTAGAAATAATTAAACATATAGTCAGTTTAACATCTAAGTCTTTGATTGTTTCGTGCATGTTGTATGATTATACAAGATCTCTCAGGTTCCCGATCCCCAATTTTAACACATGTGATGATTTTAGATCAAAGGTAATATGATTTTATAAGATTTTATTTCCAGCCTTCTGGTGATGACAAAAATAAATGTTATCCAAAAAAAAAAATAATGTTATCGACTAAGTGCAAAGGAGAAAAAAGTCTTCAAGATAATTTTTCAGATTTTTTATAAAGCATATGTTTCACAGTTCCATCGTTACTTCAAATGCAAGGACTTCATTGACAGAGCCTCGCTTCTGAGGGAAATCTTTCACTTAATTTCATTAAAGCTATTTATCATTTGGTTGACATGTATGCAAAATAGTTTCCCAAATGAAACTCTATCTGCTACTTTAATCTTTTTTTCACTCATACCATATTTGACATCGGCAACAAATCATGTGTCCTGCAGCAACTGTTTTCCTTCTAGAGCTACCCATTCTAATCTCAGTTTCAAGGGGTCCATCTTGTTCAAACGTTTTTAGATTTATGTAACATTTTTGTAGTGTTATTGTGATGTTTTTGTTGTCATGCAAAGATCAGCTTTGAGCATTCCTAATGACGACTATTTCATGGGTGTTCTTCTTTATGCTACGGAATTGTTAATCAGATGATGAACAGAAAGCTAAAAATGTAAAAGCTGTAACTAGTTTAAAATTATTGGACAATCTGTTATGGATATATGTTTTGCACCGCTGATAAGCTATAGAGATTTAAATATAAAATGTATATGAAACAAAAATGAAATTCTTTGATTGTTCAACATTTTCAGTAGTTGATACCAGTTGTTACATTCAATATTGTTAGTTCTTCCTCATTTTGTTAATGTTATCTCGTACACATTAATTTAATATTGTCATAATCAATATTGTCTTTAACAATCTTTAACTACTTTAAAAAAAATATTAACCAATCAAAGTAGTTTCTTACCGAAGAAAGCCACGTGCAGAGTTGCTTTTAAACATCCTAATCCCAACAGTTGCAGGGGAATTCATACGAATTTGATACCTCTACGTTTAACTGATGTTTAAGATGGGTTTCAGGCTCTTGACACTTCTAGTGATTTTATATATTTGCTATAAAACAGGTATATTTATACAAATTATTCATTAATAAACGGAAAATACACCAAACGGACGGAAATTTTGTAACTGTTACGTTGATACAATTAAAAAAACATGTGTTTATTACCGCTACATGTTCACGATATATACAGTCTAAACTCCTTCGTGTACGATTGACTTTAAAGAAATATATTTTTCAATAATGTCTAATTCTCTTTTTTATTTGTTTGAATTTGTTCTCATTGTTCGAATTGTACAAGTGTTATTCCAAATATGAATTTACTTAAAGTTTGTGCCCATAGTTTTAAACTGGTATGTCGTTTGCGTTCTTTTATCGAAGTAAAAAATCTATATATTAAACAAGTTGGTCATGCTAAGAAGATTGCGATAAGTCATATATAATTTAACCATTCAAATTTGAGAATGCAGAATCCATTTTTTAATAAAAAATATAAACTACAGAGAATAAGTCTTGCAGGTGTGTAAAGATCTAAATCATGTAAATCATCTTAATGAATTATTAACTTTCCCTTACCTAGCACATGTATGATTTTAAATCACACTACATGGACTGCTTGATAAAGGAATTAGGTATTGGCAATTCACTTTGAAACCAAAAATATACACCAACGGCACTTACCAAAGAAGAAATTCTTGACAATCATCGATCAGTTTTGTCTTCTTTTTGAATTTTAATTAAAAATGAAGAATTTGATCTTCCTTCACTTTACAACTGTCCTTACAAGCAAATTAAATTGCAGGTCTACCTATTGCTCCACACAACTCTTTCCAAGTTACTGACAGTCTATCAGCAGTAAAAAACGGGCTCCAGAGTTTCTGTGAAAAAATTCCAAAGATCTGTCAGAATGCCTCAAATCAAGGTCCCTTTCCCCTTGCAATAGCATCAAAACATTTGATTTTCCACTATATAGTAGTATTCCGCAAAACACAAAGAAAAATTAAGAGTCTTAGTTCACATATGTTTTGTTAAAAAAAAGATGGCAAACGCAGATACAAATATTTGGTTCCAGAGAGGGACAAATGCTATTTTGTTATTAATCACTCTGATTCTAACAAAAATTACCCTGAAGATGAAATTGTGGAATGCTAGATTTCTTGATTGACAACATTTTTGTTACATTCCAGCCACACCTGCATTCGGAGTGTTTATTTCTCAATTGATACGCTACTCCTGGGCTTGTGCTTCTTATCAAGATTTAATTGATAGAGTGTTGCAGCTGACAATTAAGCTACTGAGCCAAGGGTCACTCCGGAAGTTTTTCGGTTCACATTATGATTTGATTGATTGGTAAGAGATATCCATTTCACAAATGAGAATGAATTTCTTCCCACTGTTGTGAATACAAATCCGTAAACATCAATTGTGACTTCACATCAGCTTTGTCTATTGAGTAACAGGATGGGTGCAACTAGTGGGGAAGGCGTTGCTTACCCTTCCGGAGCACCTGAACTCATCCTGGTTTTTGTCGGGTTCGTGTTACTCCAGCTTTAGTTTTCAGTGTAGTGTTGTGTGTTCTAAATATGTTTTTCGTTTTTTTGTTGGTCATGGTCTTGTCTGTCATCCGACTTAACGATTTCTGTCTGCCCCTTTGATATCTTCGAATTCCTTTGAATAATTTCGCCATGTTTTTCCTTCGGTGTGAGCGCTTCGGTGATGTAATGGCTAGTGTTGTCGCCTGAAGTGCGGAAGGTTGTCGGTTTGATCCCTGGCAAGGTCAAACGAAAAGCATTGAAATTGGTATTTGCTGCTTCTCCGCAAAGCACTTAGCATTTAGAAGCAAGATCCAACACTGGTCGGCCTACAATCAAAATAATGTGTCGCAGCTAACGACATGTCTTCCTGTGGACTGTTTCTTTTGTGAGCTAACACTTTAAATATTGTCTAATTTATACTTATTTTGTCATTTCAGTATTGGCCGCACACGTGATACACATCAATTTTTACATATATTGGTCAGTTTAGTGAGTTACATCAAATGTGTAAATATTTTGGTGTATCACACATGCGGCCAATACGACTTCAGCCAAAAGCCTTCCAAAAATCAGCAAAAATTTAAACATTTTTTATCATTTTGGGAAATTGACATATTTGATGACGTCATAGCTAAAGCACGCGAACGTTTGTACCAAAATTTTTCTATTCAACAATCACTTTTGGGATAATTTTATACTAAGGTTTTTATTATGTGTAAATTTCTGGGCCAAAATCGAACCTTACTGGACTTTCTTCTTTATTCAACATATTACGTTATGTTAAACAACATATTTTTTAATACTCACATATAAAAAAGTTAATATTTTATTATATAATTTTTAGAAATAATTAAACATATAGTCAGTTTAACATCTAAGTCTTTGATTGTTTCGTGCATGTTGTATGATTATACAAGATCTCTCAGGTTCCCGATCCCCAATTTTAACACATGTGATGATTTTAGATCAAAGGTAATATGATTTTATAAGATTTTATTTCCAGCCTTCTGGTGATGACAAAAATAAATGTTATCCAAAAAAAAAAATAATGTTATCGACTAAGTGCAAAGGAGAAAAAAGTCTTCAAGATAATTTTTCAGATTTTTTATAAAGCATATGTTTCACAGTTCCATCGTTACTTCAAATGCAAGGACTTCATTGACAGAGCCTCGCTTCTGAGGGAAATCTTTCACTTAATTTCATTAAAGCTATTTATCATTTGGTTGACATGTATGCAAAATAGTTTCCCAAATGAAACTCTATCTGCTACTTTAATCTTTTTTTCACTCATACCATATTTGACATCGGCAACAAATCATGTGTCCTGCAGCAACTGTTTTCCTTCTAGAGCTACCCATTCTAATCTCAGTTTCAAGGGGTCCATCTTGTTCAAACGTTTTTAGATTTATGTAACATTTTTGTAGTGTTATTGTGATGTTTTTGTTGTCATGCAAAGATCAGCTTTGAGCATTCCTAATGACGACTATTTCATGGGTGTTCTTCTTTATGCTACGGAATTGTTAATCAGATGATGAACAGAAAGCTAAAAATGTAAAAGCTGTAACTAGTTTAAAATTATTGGACAATCTGTTATGGATATATGTTTTGCACCGCTGATAAGCTATAGAGATTTAAATATAAAATGTATATGAAACAAAAATGAAATTCTTTGATTGTTCAACATTTTCAGTAGTTGATACCAGTTGTTACATTCAATATTGTTAGTTCTTCCTCATTTTGTTAATGTTATCTCGTACACATTAATTTAATATTGTCATAATCAATATTGTCTTTAACAATCTTTAACTACTTTAAAAAAAATATTAACCAATCAAAGTAGTTTCTTACCGAAGAAAGCCACGTGCAGAGTTGCTTTTAAACATCCTAATCCCAACAGTTGCAGGGGAATTCATACGAATTTGATACCTCTACGTTTAACTGATGTTTAAGATGGGTTTCAGGCTCTTGACACTTCTAGTGATTTTATATATTTGCTATAAAACAGGTATATTTATACAAATTATTCATTAATAAACGGAAAATACACCAAACGGACGGAAATTTTGTAACTGTTACGTTGATACAATTAAAAAAACATGTGTTTATTACCGCTACATGTTCACGATATATACAGTCTAAACTCCTTCGTGTACGATTGACTTTAAAGAAATATATTTTTCAATAATGTCTAATTCTCTTTTTTATTTGTTTGAATTTGTTCTCATTGTTCGAATTGTACAAGTGTTATTCCAAATATGAATTTACTTAAAGTTTGTGCCCATAGTTTTAAACTGGTATGTCGTTTGCGTTCTTTTATCGAAGTAAAAAATCTATATATTAAACAAGTTGGTCATGCTAAGAAGATTGCGATAAGTCATATATAATTTAACCATTCAAATTTGAGAATGCAGAATCCATTTTTTAATAAAAAATATAAACTACAGAGAATAAGTCTTGCAGGTGTGTAAAGATCTAAATCATGTAAATCATCTTAATGAATTATTAACTTTCCCTTACCTAGCACATGTATGATTTTAAATCACACTACATGGACTGCTTGATAAAGGAATTAGGTATTGGCAATTCACTTTGAAACCAAAAATATACACCAACGGCACTTACCAAAGAAGAAATTCTTGACAATCATCGATCAGTTTTGTCTTCTTTTTGAATTTCAATTAAAAATGAAGAATTTGATCTTCCTTCACTTTACAAGTGTCCTTACAAGCAAGTTAAATTGCAGGTCTACCTATTGCTCCACAAACATCTTTCCAAGTTACTGACAATCAATCAGCAGTAAAAAAACGGGCTCCAGAGTTACTGTGAAATAAGCCATTCAAGAAGTGGCGTGAATCAAATATGGATTCTAAAAATTCAAAAGATCTGTCAGAATGCCTCAAATCAAGGTCCCTTTCCTCTTGCAAAAGCATCAAAACATTTGATTTTCCACTGTATACTACTATTCCGCAAAACACAAAGAAAAAATTAAGTCTTAGTTCACATATGTTTTGTTAAAAAACATGGTAAACGCAGATACAAATATTTGGTTCCAGGAGGGACCAACGTTCTTTTGTTATTTACCAATCTGATTCTAAGAAAAATTACCCTGAAGATGAAATCGTGGAATGCTAGATTTCTTGATTGACAACATATTTGCTGCATTCCAGCCACACCTGCATACGGAGTGTTTATTTCTCAATTGATGCGCTACTCCCTATCAAGATTTAATTGATAAAGTGTTGCAGATGACATTTAAGCTACTGCGCCAAGGGTCATTCCGGAAGTTTTTCGGTTCCCATTATGATATGATTGACCGGTAAGAGATATCCATTTCACAAATGAGAATGAATTTCTTCCCACTGTTATGAATACAAATCCGTTCCTACACCGGTTGTGATTAACATCAATTGTGACTTCAAATCAGTTTTTTCTACTGAGTAACAGGATGGGTGCCACTAGTGGAGGAGTTGCTTACCATTCCGGAGCACCTAAACTCATCCTGGTTTTTGTCGGGTTCGTATTACTCCATTTTTAGTTTTCAGAGTAGTGTTGTGTGTTCTAAATTCGTTTTTCGTTTCTTTTTGTTGGCCATGGTCTTGTCTGTCATCCGACTAAACGATTTCTGTCTGCTCCTTTGATATCTTCAAATTCCTTTGAATAATTTCGCCATGTTTTTCCTTCGGTGTGAGCGCTTCGGTAATGTAATGGTTAGTATTGTCGCCTGAAGTGCGGAAGGTTGTCGGTGGTTTGATCCCTGGCAAGGTCAAACGAAAAGCATTGAAATTGTCATTTGCTGCTTCTCCGCAAAGCACTTAGCATTTAGAAGCAAGATCTAACACTGGTCGGCCTACAATCAGAATAATGTGTCGCAGCTAACGACATGTATTCCTGTGGACTGTTTCTTTTGTGAGCTAGCACTTTAAATATCTGGCTCACCGTGGTGGTCATATACAAAGCAGTATTCATGCAGTCATCATCATTCATCAATATGCTCGCGTCCCGAATATGACGGGAATATTAACCACCACCGAACGTTAAGCACATTTAGTAAATAATACCTTTTAACTGTTTTTTCCGTTTTAAAATTTTTAACAGTGTGAATTTTGCAAGCCAGGTTATGCTTCAATGTAAACGCATTTTTGCATTTTTAAGTATGCAAGGTTTTCTTGTACATTTTTAACCAAACTGCAGTTTAATTTATTTATTCTCAGACTTCAAAGGAGAGTAAATTATTTGTAGCATTTTAAATACATGATTTGAGTCAAACTTGCCAAGTAAAAACTCGTTCGATTGGAATTTGCATACATTTTCATCATTTGCATATTTATACAGGAATACCATTATTTAAAGAACCTTCCGGATTGTTTAAAAATCATCTAGATTTAAAACAAATTTATATTTAAATTAAAATGAATAGCATTTAGACAATAAGGAAAAACAAACTTTTTATAAAAGTACATACACACTTAGAATGTTTTGATTATATCTAGCTAGATTAAACAACCAATCAGATAAGCACCGGCTCTCATAAATATGTAGAACTACATGTATCCTATATGTATCATTTAGATTTAAGAAATAAAAAACATGTAAGGCAATCATTTACAGTGTATCAATCTGAAATCTTCATTCTTTTTTTTTTTTGTATTACAGGAAGTTCTAAGCACCTCCCCAAATACAATCATGGTGAGTATTTAAGTGAATAACACACAATACAAGGGATCGCCTTTGTGGGAAGCGTGCTCGCCTTGAGTGCGGAAGCTCGTAGGTTCAATGTCCCGGCGGGGTCAAACCAAAGAAATAAAAAAATTTGGCATTTGTTGCTTTTCTGCTAAGCACGCACGTTTGGGAGTAGTAGCAAAGACTGTTCGACAGAGTGTCAAAATAAGGTATCTGGGTAAGTGGCATGTCTTTCTGTGTTTGTTGCTTTCTTGAGCTAACACGTTAAAAATCCGGCTCAGCTTGTCGGTACAGCACAAACCACAGTTCAATCACCATCACTCATTAATATGTACTCGGCCTGAATACGCATGAAATATTTGACGCTTGACGTTAATCAATATTCAATCAATCAATCAATCAATCAATCAATCAATTAATCAATCCTATAACAAGAGATTGGCAGCTTATATTTAAATGGACGGTGAAAACTAATACATGCAGTTTTTGTTATGCATGTTATTATTTTTATTTCATTTCATTCTTTAAACATTTCTTGAATATAAAAATTTTCACCTTAGTAAGGTTGACTAAAAATTACTATCTGAAGTTAACAGTTCGCCACCACCAAATGGCAATTAAGTTTGACTACCTCATGATTTCTCATAAAACTCTATATCCAAGGCGGGAAATGTTTTAGCAGTTGTCCTAAATTTTCGGCAAACCAATTACGTTTGCCCTCGATATGTGACAAACTTAATGTGGTTGTTTAAATCAACACCTGTGCGTCAGTATAGAATAAATAAGAATAGAAATCCACCACCGCAGTTTCTTTGAAGTATATTGTAAGACAGAGGGTTTGGACTAGAATTATTTTTATCGCATGTTTGTTTTTTTTTTCTTTAACCGACAGAATTTCATATTTTATTTAAGTAAACAAAGTTTAACTTTTCACCTACAAGAGTATAGTCAATCGTTTCAGTCCTAAACCGACCGATGTCACTGTAATTCTGAATTTTACATCAATTAGTTAAAACTTCAAATATAAATGAAAACATCGATTGTGACTATACACCGGCTTTGACTACTGAGTAACACGACGGGTGCCACTAGTAGAGCAGGCGTTGCTTACCCTTCCGGAGCACCTGAACTCACCCTGGTAGGGTTCGTATTATTCCAACTTTAGTTTTCAGTGTAGTGTTATGTGTTCTATGTTTGTCTTTCGTTTCAATTTGTTGGCCATGGTCTTGTCTGTCTTCCGACTTAACGATTTCTGCCTGTCCCTTTGGTATCTTTGAATTCCTTTTATCACTTTTGAAATCAACCCATTGGTATTTCAGAATAAATAAATAGGAAGTTAGAACTGAATTGTTCACATTTTCTAAGTGCAAAAGAAAATAACCAGATAAAAACAAAACCATACCAAAAATTATTACTGGGAGGACCTGACCAGTGCGCATGATGATTTATACTGTACATATTATAAAAAAAAATCACAAAAAAAAGAATGTGCAAAGCATTTATTTAACTGTTTAACGTATCAATGAAAATGTTTGTTCTCGTATCAAAGTGATCATTATCGAATAGTACTAATTCTTGTATTTTATTAAGAACAATTTATTGGTAAATATTATCCTTGACATGACTTTCTCCGTCCAATTTCCCAACGTAAAATCAAAATTTAAAACAAAACTAGGGAATCGTCATTGAGTTCATTCCTATTTAAAGTGACTGTAAAGCTCATGGACACGTCAATTTACTTGCTGAAAATCAACAGACGTTTTTCTGATACCGTATCTTCATGGATTTATCGTCTTTCTGTTGAATATGTGTTGTTATTATTGCATATTGTCCAGTTATTTTACAAGTATGAATCATTGTTGGTGCCAATGTTTACCGAAGCGGAACTTTCGATCCTGCAAATCACAACAGAACAGCATGGAGGATGAGTATGAAGTGGTACGTATTTTGCCTAATAGTCGAAAATATATTTCATACGAACATGACTTTTTGTCAAATTATTGCAAAATACGTCAGAATAATTATTGATAATGTTCAAATAAAAAGGTTGTATTTGAAACGCATGGACAGAATCGATCATTCAATCGTTAATTTGCCTTTTTGTTCAAATGAATCTTTTTGTATTTTCGGAGACTTCTGTAAAGGTCAATTCTGAACGTTTGGTAGCGGCTGGGTTCGTTTTGTCGCAGTCCCCTTGAATTTATTTTCTAATAACATTGTTGAATAGTCCTGCGTATACATATTTCATTTGAATTGTACCGTAAACATTTCTTACCTTGGCAGGCAGGCTCAAGTGAAATTCATTTCACTAACAATTTTTTTTCTGAACTGATATTTCAAAATGATGACCGATCTATATAAGTTCATTGGACAATTTCAAAGTAAAATCAACAGAGATATTAAAAAGATTTTCTTTGTAAATGAAAATATTTGTCGTATTTGATTAAAAGTTTGGTTAAAATTGATAATAGATGTCGAATGACGTGTTGATTAGTTCAAAAGATACAAAGAAGATACCACATTATCACAAATTGATACAGTTGAAAACTGTAAAACATGTAGTAAATTAGCTTTTTGCTAATAAATAGTAAACATGACGTCTGAATCCAATACAATTTACTTTTTGCAGTGGCTAATGTTTTTATGATCAATTGGTCCTTCCCGGTGTTGTTTTTCAAAATCACTGTGTGATGCTGAATATATTGAACATTACTTAATTAGATCACAGCGCACTTATTATCACTGATACAACCGAAGTTGTGTATTTGATTTAGTGCCTGCTTGGATGTATGTTTTTAGCTTTTAATTATCATAACCAAACTCAACAAGTTATTTAATCTTTTTGTAATCAACATAACAAATAAAATACAAAAATTACTGTGCTCCCCTATTCGCCGATTTGTTCCTTCGTTCATGTGGGGCTGTCTTCATACAGAGCTTTCGGCTCGGTCTTTTGGTTTCACTTTCCGCTGTGTGGATAGTGTCCTGTCGCAGAATGACTATAAATTTGGTGACTGTGTTGGCCTTGTCTGTCTTGAGGTCAGAGATACCACAGAGGCAGAGGGGTCTGCTTCTTGCCTGGACTTACACCTGGAGATTGGCGGTGAGGACGGGTTGGGCGGGACTTAACGAGAAGAGAGTTTACTTTAATTTTCCGATTGTGGGCTTTCTGTTCCGGTCAAGCAACATTCTAGCTGCACCTGCATCCGGAGTGTATATCTCTTATTTAATACGCTACTCCAGTGCTTGTGCTTCCAATCAGGACTTTATTGATAGCGGGTTGCAGGTAACTAGAGGGCTACTCGCCAAGGGTTAAAGTCATCACTCCGGAAGTCTTTCGGTCGCCATCATGATTTGGTTGACCGGTACGAAATGTCCATTTTACAGATGACAATGAATATCTTCCGACTGTCATTAATACAAATCCGTTCCTGTACCGGTTGTGGCTAACATCGATTGTGACTATATATACACTGGCTTTTCTACAGAGTAACACAACGGGTGCAACAAGTGGAGCAGGGATTGCTTATCCTTCCGGAGCACCTAAACTCG
>JAULBM010325176.1:10000-13309 GCA_032357055.1 Geukensia granosissima | reverse complement strand
TCACCCACTGTAGCTCATGATAACACCCAGTCCAGCCTTGATATACAGTATAACTGTTATTTGACATCACAGATATACTCAACACATCTTTAATAACTCTGTCTAGTATCACAACTAGTCATCACCCACTGTAGCTCATGATAACACCCAGTCCAGCCTTGATATAGAGTATAACTGATATCTGACACCACAGATATATCAATGCAGACTGCATTGGTGATGCAATGGTTAGCATGCTGGCCTTGAGTGTGGAAGGTTGTGGGATCGATCCCAGGCCAAACCAAAGACATTATAATTGGTATTTGCTGCTTCTCCACTAAGCACACAGCATTTAGGAGTAAGAGCAAAGACTTGTTGACCCAGAGTCAGGATAATGTGTCTGGGTAAAGTGGCACATCTACCTGCCGACTGTAGCTTTCATGAGCTAGCACGTTAAAAAATTCGGCTCAGTGTATTGGTCTATTACAAAGCAGGTTTCATTCATCATCATCATTCAGTAATATGCTCTTGTCCTGAATATGCATGAAATATTTGCCACTGGACGTTAAGAAACATTCAATCAATCAATCAATATAATCAATACATCTGTGATGTCCCTGTCTTGGTCTACAAGTGGTTTACAATGACTGCAGCTTATAAAATGTATTAATTTCTCTAAATTTTTTTTCAGATGGCCACTAGTGTAATGCCTATGGACAAACGTCTTGCTGAATACATCCACAATAAGGTTATGGAAGAAAGTATTTACAGCAGTAGAGAAATGAGAATTCTCCTGAATGAATTTATGTCCTCTACATTATTCAACGGTAGAAAGCTCCCATCAAGAAACAATACAAGATTTTGGCCTAATCTAGCACAGATAAGGAATCACATGGTTTTGGCTACCATGCGTTGCAGGCAAGTTTAGATTTATAAACATGTAAATCAAAAATAAACTATAGGTCAAATAGGCTGAAATACCAAAACATTTACTTAATATAAGGTAGATGTTGATAATATCTAATAATTCTTTATTCTGTAATTCATTTTATAAGCTGTGCATTTAGTAAGGTCAATTATAATGAACAGACACTTGTTGTTGATGCTGTTCTAACAGAAGGCCCTATTTGAAGTAACTTTTTTCATTTGTCATGCATCCACATTCAATCTCCCAGTCTATCTGAAAAAAAAATATTATTTCAAAGAAAGCCATACAAAATGCAGTTGATGTCATAATTCTATGCCTGTCCTCAGTTGTCAAATTTTTTTATTCCTATTTAATTTATTTGACAAAACAAAAAGAAATTTCTATCCAACTTTTGTGACAGCTGGTCTTTACAAATTTATAAATGGTCAATACATATACTGACTAAGAAGACCTTATATCTCTGAATTTTATACCTCGGTGATTATTCATTTTAGGAATAGTGCTATGGACCAGGAACAGCTGAACATCATGGTCAACCGTTGGAAAGAAAGCACAGATGACTTTCTTTACCTTCGATTGAAAGAAGAAGCTGATGATACTGAATCAAGTATTCCTAATTGTTCAGAGGATGACAACATTTTTAACAACATAATGGGAAAAACAAACTCATTCCTTTATGTCCATATGACCAAGTGGCAGCAGGGTATACTTTCACGCTATGGCAATGAGCTTGTCCTGATGGATGCAACATACAGAACAAGCAAATACTCTCTACCTCTTTTCTTTGTGGCTGTGCCTACTAATGTACATTATGTTGTTGTGGCCTACTTCATTGTTGAAGTTGAGAGTAGAGATGCCATCAAAGAGGCATTGCAAATTATACGTGATTGGAATAAAGATTGGCAGCCACAATATTTCATGACAGACTATTGTGAACAGGAAATCCAAGCTGTGGAGGAAACATTTAATGGTATTTTTCATAGAATCTTAATATGATTAATAGTGAAAATTGTCATTTTGCCTGAAACAATGTTTGAGTGGGGGTAAACTTCATCTCTCTCATTTATTCATTTGTCTGTCCATTTGTTCCACATATTTGTTTGTTTCCATTTTTTTCAAAAATAACTTGACAGAATGACTTTCTTTTTTGTCAGCACTTTGTATTTAATCACTTGTAATTATTATTTACTTTTTTTCTATTTGCCAGTACATTGAATTTCTCACAAGTATAAATTTTCTTCCACTTTTCTAAAAAAAA
The DNA here is from genome assembly GCA_032357055.1 of Geukensia granosissima. NCBI lineage: Eukaryota > Metazoa > Mollusca > Bivalvia > Mytilida > Mytilidae > Geukensia > Geukensia granosissima. The sequence continues at coordinate 11,144 of JAULBM010325176.1, read as the reverse complement.
TAATGAACAGCATGACATCATATTGGCCAACATTTTATATTAATTTGAGTTGTCACATGTGTTGTTTGTCCTACACCCTCTTCTTTTCTGCATCATATCAGCTAATTAACGAAGTGTGGAAGGTAAACTGTCAAAGTACTTTTTTTAGTATCTCAACATTTGTGATTTTATGAAGTATTGTTGTTTCAATTCTTTCACATATAAACTCAACAAAAATATAGTTTTATCTTGTGGGATTTTAAATCCATCTTTTTTTATTTACCCCAAAAATCCATGGAAATTGGTACCCTACCAATAGTATTACTTTCTTAGCATAGGAACAATTCTATTGGTCTCTTTGTCTTCCAGTCCTTTTTTAATGTCTTTGTAACAGGTCAGTCATCCCTTGCTGCATGAATATTGATAAACTTTGTGCACTAGTAATATACTTCCAGGAAATTGTTTGAAGGAACATAAAAACTTATCCTAATTGTTTAAAGGAGACAAACAATTTTACTTAATTAAATCTTGAATTATATGGGAAAAGTCTTTAAGCGCATCTCTTGTTGAATGACTTGATGGTAGTGAAGAAACATCTCAAAGTTGTTGTACAGGGTTTGAGGTTGTGAATAAATGAAAATTTACAAGATCCCAATTTTTACAAGGGAGATGATTGAATTTGCTTAAATTTTGAAATAATAATCTGCATATACATTGAACCATGTATTAATTTTTATAATCATACTATAGATATTCATTACACGAGTTGAATTTTAAATAGCAAATGGTTGCATGAATATGCAATTTCAAATTACTGTAATGATAGAATTTTGAAACATTATTTTTCTTTATGTGATTTATATCTTACAAAACATAATAAAAGATATATTATTATATCATTTCAGATATTGGTACTTTTGTCTTTCTGTGTGACTTCCACAGACTCCAAGCATGGAACAGATGGGTGAATGCTTCAGTGCATGGCATTCCACCCAGTGAAAAAACCACCATTTTGAATGTAATGACCAGAATTGCAAACTCAGAGAATGAGTCAGACTTGGAGGAAAATATTCTGGCCTTAACAGATAAAGAATCATGGAAAGGCAATACCGCCTTAAGAAGTTGGTTTACCAGGCAGTATTTAGACAAAAAAGAAGTAGGTGAT
>JAULBM010325176.1:0-5000 GCA_032357055.1 Geukensia granosissima | reverse complement strand
TGTGTCCATCATATTACTGTGTCAAGGACATTACTGTTTCCATCACATTACTGTGTCCTTTATAGTACTCTGTCCAGCATATTACTGTTTCCATCATATTACTGTGTCCTTTATAGTACTCTGTCCAGCACATTACTGTTTCCATCACATTACTGTGTCCTTTATAGTACTCTGTCTAGCACATTATTATGTCCATCATAAGACCGTGTCTATCATTCTATTGTATGTTTCAGGTCCGACCTTTGACATTATATTTTTTATCATTTCAGGACTAACATTTAACAGATTATAAAGAAAGTGAAGAGGAAATTAAATGCAGTACAATGCTTCCATGAAAAATTCAAAATAATTTTAAACAGCTCCTACAGACAGTGAATAATCATGAGTAAATCATTCACTAAAAAAAGTGAAAGTAGACTCCAGTTACTAGGTTACTGGTGTCGTCAGAAATGGAAAGTGAAAGTAAAAATTTGCAAAGATGCAAATGTGATTTTATTGGTGAGCCTAAGAGACTTTTATAAGGAGAAAAAAGTATAAAAAACTTTTAAAAAAATATTAAAAAAAAAGAACTGAAAATGATTTTGATGTTTTTGTGTCGCCTAAGATATTACTCCATGGCAGCGGATTGTAAGCTAATATCTCTGAAACTGCTTAAAACAATTTAAAAGGAGGCAGGGAAAGTAAACCAAAGGCCAGACAAAAGGGGAAAGTCGACAGACAGGGCTCAATGAGCAAGACAGGAACATGACACATACATATAAAACAAATACAAAATTATTAATAATGCAGAACCCACCAAAAAAACCATGGGTGAACTCATGTGGTCCAGAAGGGAAAGCAGTTCCTACCTCTTTAGACACCCTTTGTATTGTCCATTTGCCAGTAGAAATATTTGCACTTCCTCTTTTTCTTGTAAAAATGGTAAACAACAGCACTAAAGACAAAATATGCTCATACGAAGAGGAGCTCACAATAAAAAAAGCTCAGACTTCCCGAAACTTGCTGACAAGATGTCAGACATTTGGACTGACAGACCTGCAAGATTTGTCAGTCAGAAAGACAATTTGTCGGTCCGAAAAAATCTGAGGAAGGACATATTGAATACAATTCTGGATCTAAACAACTTCAGTTAGACGTTTAACGATTGGCTCAAACAAAGTCGGTCAGCCAATCAATAGCGTCTTTATTTCTGAATAATAGTTGGTTAAAGACGATTTTCGATTGACCAATCGCAATGGATTTTACATACGGTGTTTACAAAAGGTTTATTTATAAGTCGCAATTGTAAGAGAGGGAATTCCTTTAATAAAAATAGATGAAAGTTTCGAAAATTCAGCACCGGACATTTGGTCCAATGTTATTATTGGAGTAGTCGGTCCGATCGATATTCTGTCGGTCGGGACCGACGGACCGACGGTTTTCAGGAAGTCTGATACACTTCCTTTCACTCTAAACTTTTATATTACAGTAAATTCAGAAATCATTGTACATTGATTATGCAAGAAATATGTCAAGATGAAAATGATATTGATTAAACTTTCAATATGACTTATTTTAAATATTGCTTTTAAATGATATTATCTCATTGTATCAATGTTGGAGATACAATGATGTTATCTGACTGGTGGAGAGAGTACCAAATGATATTAAACTAAACATTCTGTCTCCCTCTCAACATCATGTCCACTTATCATATTCCCCTCTGATGTCATTATCAAACGCTGCACAATATGTTAGAAAAGGTTCATTAATGGTATTATCTTTGTTAAGAGAAATATGAAAATTTCCACTAACTTTCGTCAGAAATTAGACATAGTGGAATAAATCATAAATTTCCTTGGCATATGAAAATTTGTTCACCCTCAAAAAGTCATGTTTCACTCTCACAAGTCCTCAGGAAACATGACCTTCTACGGGTGAACAAATTTTCATATTTCATTTCCACAAGGGAAATAAATATATAATAGAACATTTAATGGAATCAAACTGATACATTTCATATGATCTTAAATGTCAAGCACTAAATAGTAAATGCATATATTAATTTCTTAATTAACCATTTCATTTTGGGCTAGTATATATCATAAAGACATTATTGAATGGCTGGGTTTTAGGTAATAGCAAGTTACTTGTCCACACTTGGCAATGACTATTGCTATCAACATTACAGGGATTTAGCTAGTGCCTGTCATTTTCGCCAATGGCGATGGATTTTGAAAAATGACGAACAACTTTCTCCTACAATTCGCCACTTCAATTTCTAAAATCATGAGAATTAGGAGCAATTTCGCCTTTTCCACCTTGTTAATTAAACAATCTTATCCATTTTCAGGTGTCACTTTTATGACACAGGTAATAAAATCAATAACTGCAACAAGTTTAATGGCCAGTGAGATCGATGATTGAATGATTGCATAACATTAACAAGGTCACACTTCAACAGCTATTTGTCTCCACCAATTAAATAAACAGGTAACTGATGTTTAATTATGAACTGGAAGACATTTATCTCAATCACATTGTTATCATTAAGAAAATTGCATATTATCAATCACTGACCTACAAACAATGTTTCACGCCATTTTGGAGGTAAACAATAGTAGTCATGTGGCATTCCCAAAATAGAACCAAATACCAACACTTCAAACATCAAATGAAATGAACTACCATCTTTTATTAAAATAAATATATTAATTTGATCTGAAAATGTCTCTCTGCTTTTTCTAGGTTCGCAATCAGGTATCTGTTATATTAAATTCTACATTGTTGGATATAAAACAGGAACACATATAGGTCAATCATTCTGAATTAAAAATGGTAATAAAATTTCTCTAATTAAATTAAAATGAGTGATTACAAAAGCAGAAAATTTCAAATTCAGTCTGGAAATAAGACTTCTTCCTTCCAATCAATAATAATATACATTGTACACAGAATGTACCCATACTAACAGTAAGTTTGTTATCATGGAATTAAGTTGATTGATTGATTGTTGTTTAACGTCCAGTGGCAAATATTTCATCCATATTCAGGACAAAAACAAGTTAAACAATAAATCAATTTGTAGACTGTGAGCAAGGGACCAGTAAGGGAGGGACTTTTAGACCGCCACTGCAAAAATTGCGGGTTGGATAGGGGCGAAAAATTTAGCCTTGTAACTGGCCGCCTTCTGACTACTCAAAATGAGCTGTTTCAAGGGGTCTTTAACATGCTTAAGACGTGGCATTTCCTTAACATCTTTAACGTCTCCCTCTTGACGGATTGTGAATTTATACATCCCCTACAATCAGGGACGCCCCTTTTAGAGGACTAGTGCCTCTAGGACGGAGATACCTGGTATCTATTTTGAACAAAACACCGCCAAAAATTTTGTATTTTTACCGAAAAGGTTAAATTCTTGTAAAAATAGTCAAATATGCCCTTTCATTTTGTCAAAATGACGACAAGTATACAAGAAAAAGTAATGAATTATTAACAGACGATTATTAAACAGCATTTTCAAAACAACTAATAATTGTGTCACAAAATCTAAAATTTGAGCCAAATATGGGGCTTACCTACCTACTTCATTATCTCCCTGACAATCTCTCCCATCTTCCAATGTCCGTCATAGGGCGTTGTCCTGTAGATGTTTTGTCCCACCCCACTTTCGGAAAATTGTTGGAATTTTTCTCGTCCTGAACATGCATGGAAAAAACGTATTTGCCACTAGACGTTAATCAACCAACAATCAACTAATCAATCTGTGTGTTTTCTAAAGATAAAGAACAATACAAAAGGATAAAATTATAAACAAAATGGAGATAAAAGAAAATAAATCGATGGACGACACAATAAATCACTTGGCTTTAAATTCCTACGTAGATTTACATATGCAATAAATTCTATATCAAAAGAAGGTTTTGATTAAATCACCCCAGTACAGACTTATCTCAAAATGTAAGAAATTAAATTAAATATTTCCGTATCTTGTATAAAGTATCTTTAAATTATACTGATATCTCAGAGGACAAATATATAATATTTAGTTGTTTTTATTATATTTTCAAGAATTCTGAAAAATATATAGTATGCTTCAATTACAAAATGTTTTGATTTTGTTATGGATGTTACTTGTTAACGGTAAGTATGTAGTGGTGCAAATTCAAGCATGTAAGAGTAAAGAAGAATATCTTTAGTGTAGTATGGAACTAATCCATTTATATTTTACAGAGAAATATATTTAAAATTCTGTGTGGAAGCGGAAGGTGGCAAGACAGCTGTGTAAACAGCCAACCATTTCAAAAGCATGCTTTAGTAAAAAATATTAAATGACTATATACTAATATTAAGTGACTGTTTTTTGTATATGTGATAAAGACATTCAGATCGAATCGTATCTCCAAAATCTCTAGGGCTGTAATACGACATCCATATTACATAGACACCAGGGCAGATATGACAGCCCGTGTATCAAAGGACTATATCCATTTATGCCCAGGTGTGCTTTAATGGATTTGCAAAAGAAAACGGTACCCTTATTTCTTCCTACTGACAATTAAATGGATTAAATATTTTTCCATTTGAAATAGTTTGGTTGCTTGAAGAGTAGTAACAAATCTAAAGGGTTTAGACCGTCCATGTTTAAATTGACAATAAGTTACATGCGTTTTCTTCGTTTGTCTGTGTCTGCAATCATGAACTGAAACGACAACATTGTCGACAATAATATCAATCTAAACATTTAATAAAAACCTTATTGGAATACGATCAATGGTTAGTTTCTCCGATGCAGTTTAGTGCCTGACCGGAAGGGGTCCGACAAATAATAAGTTGCAAGCTAACTCGGCTAAGGCACTTAAAATGTATGTCAATCGATTGGTTATGGCATTTTCACATTATACAATTATAGTCTTTTGTGGAGGTCAATATGAGTTTTTATTCACCTAAGAAATTAATATTGACCGAAGCCGTAGGCTGAGGTCAATATTGATTCCTTAGGTCAATAAAACTCATATTGA
>JAULBM010325165.1:0-13311 GCA_032357055.1 Geukensia granosissima | reverse complement strand
ACCAGAGTCCATACCATAACAGAAGCTGTAAAAGGCCCCGAAATGCAAATTGTGAAACTATACATAAAACACGACAAGGTATTTTTGTCCGTTGTTTTTAGACGACAGTTTTGCAACGTCTACTAATTCGGCTTGCCACTGGTGATCTGTACCAAACACGAGTACTTTTCTTCTGGGAAATATTCTTCTCGTCGGTTTATGTAGTGTATATGCGTCTTGAGTCTGTTTTTATCAAGATCTCCATAACTACCAAGAACACGGGGATCGAAACTGTGACTCCATCTCCACAAATGACCTTTTGGAGTTAGAGATCGGCCTTTGACTAATAAGGTACCCTTTTGTGTGGACTCTTGAGTGTTGATGACTTGGTTTTTTGTGTGGCCCATCACTCCGAAAAAGTACTCTGTTGTCGTTTTCTAGCTCTAGCTGTCCTCTTGGTCTGATAGATATAGCACCATCCCTGTTCGTGTCCATTCCAATCTTAGGGTACTTTGGCTTCTCTCTGTGCCACACAAAGGTTTCCCAGCCTTCGGGATTGAAATATTTTCTCTTTCGTAATACGTCGTTGACAAAATCGAAGACGTTACTTCCTTTTATCGTTTCTCCTTTGTATTGTCATTCACCTTTCTCGTTCTGGGTATTCTATTTCACCTTTTTAATAAAAAATCTTTAAGTGTTTTAAGCTCACTATCGATGACTTCCTTTTAAAGTCACCTCTCTTCTTTTTCCTGTGTGGATTCCTCTTTGACTGATATACTAGGTTTCACTTTTTCCGTCTTTAGTGTAGGTCTGTTATCGTCGTACACTTTCCTGTGTCGATACAACGCATGGTCGTACATTTTAACCGTTCGTCCATGGTATGGGTAAATCTTCTCGTTCTAGGCCTTTTTGTATCGTTTTATATAATGTTTCCATGGCCTGGACGTTCTGTTCTAAATGCGGCTTGGGTCTATCAACAATGCAATTTTGGATTGGACAAAAAAAGTACTTCCGAAAAATCTCGTTTATCGACTCGTTGATGAAGAATTGCAAATCTGCCAAGCCCTCTCTAAGGTAGGCCAGAGTATAGAAATAAGCCATTCAGTTTCTTTACTTGCAGGCAGAACTCCTGCTAATTGGGCGCCTGTAAATTATATAAATTCCCATCTAACTTCACTGAAGAGGACGTTACCGCCATGTCCCGTTTCAGGGGAACACAACGCTCTAAGCACACAAAAGATGTTGATTCTTTGTAATGAAGGTCAGATTCGAATGCTAAAATACCCTACCGTATCCAAGACAGACCCTTTTGGCAACCTGCAGCAAGAAAATTCCCCGAGCTGACCCTCATCCCGTCCCTTGTATGATTCATTTTTTTCATTATATCCTTATTTAACGGGTGTTCATAGTTATCCATAAAACAGAAACTGCTCTGGAACTTATTACACTAGAAAAAAACCCTGAACAGCGCTCACAAAATGAAACTCTATTCCCTTATATGAAGCTATGGTAAAGTCGATATTTTTAGGTGTCTTTAAAGATGCAGTACTGCTTACCCTTCCGGCATGTGTGGTCAGCATTGTTAATACATGTAGTTAAATGTTTGTTAGTTTTTTATGTGTTTGTGTTATGTTCCGTCTTGTTTGTGATCGTGAGATCCGTATCTGTCGATTTCCCTCTTTTGTCTGGTCCTTTGGTTTTCTTTCGCTACTACTTTTTGGTATGACTATTAATGCCACCGATGAAGTGAGGTAAACACAGTTTGTGCTGGCCGACAAAATATGTACAATTAACCTCAATAGATCAGACTTTGTTACCCAGTTAACATTTATAGTAAAACAGGGAAAATGTAAAATAAAGTGAAACATTTATGCAGAGGAACTTGTCTCTATAAGTCGATGTTACTTTCCACATTTACCTGTTGCTAAATGTCGTCGGAACAAAAGCAATAAAATGCATAACGACATTACATGAGACAGATTCTGTGAAAGTTTCACTTAGTGATGAAGGGATTGCATATTTCATATGGTTATTCATTAGACGACAGACAGATACCGGGAGCAATATATATCGACCGCAAAATGGGAATATAGTAATAATTTGGTCTATATGTTTTTATAGGGTTCGGAGTTCTTTAATGATGATGCATACTTTGGACGTCAAAGACTCTCCAGTCTCAATGCTACGTTAATCAAACTTTGTACAGCAATACCGAACAAGTGAGAAATTTATATGTAAATGCCATGAATTGTTAATAGCCTCGTTAGTGTTTTGATGCATGGACATAAATTTTCTGTAGAATTGAAAATAGTAGCTGAAAAAAATTCGCAATATGTAAATGAAAAGATATAGGGTAAATGCCAGCCAGACCGCCCTGTAACCACGAAATAAACAGAGGGTATTTATGAATCTAGAGGTCCCCACAAGGGTGAAATACCATTCCGTGTGAGAAGCTCTAAATGGCCCAACATAAATAAAACGTGATTATGAAAATAATACCTCTTTTATGATTATTAGCAAAAATTTACATGTAACAGAATTTTAAATACAAAGACAAACCTATTACTCCAATTTCTGACTTGGGGCATGTCTTAGGGGTGAACTAGTTTAGCGGATAACTGTATCGCTTAACTGACAGACTCCTCATTAGTTTTCGCCAGGGGGAAAATTTGTACAAATTGTGTAAATCTAATTTCCCTTAGAGTCCTATTTCAAAACTGTGCCACCCAACTTAGTTGGCAGGTAGAGCTGCAACACGTAATTTTGGAAAGAGAATATTTCAACAAACTTTCCAATAGGGTGCTACGCAAAACGATGAAAGGATCATTCCACCAGTTTGATTGCAATTCTTTAGTAGTTCTCGGCAAAAAGATTTCAAATGAATTTCCCATATTATCCTATGTTTATGTTCCGTCATGGCGGCCATCTTGGTTGTTTGGTGGGGATGTCAAAATTTTGGTACAAGAAAATGAAAGGATCATTCCACCCTCAAGTTTGATGGAAATTTGCTAAGTGGTTTCAGACAAGACGATTTTCAATAATTTTCCAATTGGATACTATGTTAAACTAAGTTTGACTGTTGCGACCATCTTGCTTTGGGGGCGGAGATGGAAGACACAATTTTGGTAGAAGACAATAAACGGAGCATTCCATCAAGGCTTAGTTGCAACTGGCTCATTAGTTTTACTCAAGAAGATTTTCAAATGAATCTCTCATAGGGTCCTATATTGACTTAAATTTGGCTGATGTGGCCATCTTGGCTGGAAGGCGGGGATGCCGGACACAATTTTGGAGAGAACCATGTATGGACTATTCCACAAAAATTGTTTGCAACTAGCTGAGTCGTTTAAGACAAGAAGATTTTTTTTTTAAAATACCACCCCTTTTTCTTTTGTTAGTAACAGCGGATATTTTGGAGGCGGGTGGGAATGCCGGACAATTTTTTTTAAAGTGACCACCAGGAACCGTTCCACCAGAGTTTGATATTGACTGAGGAGATTTAGAAGAAAAGACTTTTTTGTAATTGTTGACGAACGACAGACCCAAATGAGGAGAAAATCTCACAAAGTCTTTTAGACGTGGTGACCTTATCACACAGAAACTGACCAATCGTGAGTGAGTGAATCATAAAAAATATACTAATAACAATACATGCAAAAAGAAGATACCTCTCTAATGAATGCTCGCAGCTACAAAAAACAAGCTTAGAATGAAATTACTGAAGATTATTAGACATCAAGCATCTCAACACGACATGTTATTGAACAAAGAATGTCCGATGCAAGCAATGCCAAAGTGATATAGACACTGACCCCTGGAATCGGATTCACTAGAAGGGTCATTTTCCCTAGATGTGATTTTAGACCAGATATTAATTAAATTTGGGGTGGAGATGGAAGACACAATTTTGGTAGAAGACAGTAAATGGACGATTCCACCAAGGCTTAGTTGAAACTGGCTCATTAGTGTCACTCAAGAAGATTTTCAAATGAATCTCTCATAGGGTCCTCTATTGACTTAAATTTGGCTGATGCGACCATCTTGGCTGGAAGGCGGGGAAATTCTACAGATTAAGTATCAGCTTATATTTAGAGAGTTAATTTTGTTAATTCTTGTTTATTATTTTGTTATGTAAACTGGTATTTAAGAATTAATAATGTTTTCTTCTGACACCGGTTTTGTTCCAGTTGTTTGGCTTACTGTATATGGTAAATATTATGCTTAGTGGAATTTTAGTTTCAGAGTTGAGCTCATTAACATTTATCAATAAACTCGCCGTTTCTTAGTACCTAAAATCAAATTTTACATACTGCAATAATGTTAACTTGACAATGTAAACTTTTTTAGTTTTGGTGTCAACGACGAAATGCTAGAATCACTAATGGATGGTAAGACAATCAAACAAGCAATTAATGCAAAACGACTATTTATAGTAGACTTAGCTATACTGGAAGGAGTTCCTGCTAAAACACCCGATTTAGTGGTAAGTGAAATTTCAGAAATAATGTCGGTAGGAAAAGTGTATATCTAATTGATCAATCTTTAATCAAGTTTAAACTATTTAAAAAAAATTTTTGTCAATGGCTCCGAGCAGAGAGACCGATTTAATAATTATACATTAGATGCCACTATTTGAACAGGATCTTCTTACCGTTCCGGATTACCGGACTTAAATCCTGTCTTAGCGTTATTTGTTTTGTGTGCTACTGTTTGTCTTCTCTCAAACTCCAGGAGCAGTACCCTTTTCGGTCCGTGTACGTATCTACACTAATGGTGGTCGTTGTAGTAATGGATCTAGTGTAGAATGCCCATGTTAGAGATCAAAGTGCATAGTGCAAGGAGATAAGACAACCCCGAAAAAAATATAAAAAATAAAAAAACAAAGGCTTGGAATCCAGAAACTACTTTTGGGATCAGGAATCTCATGTCTTGCGCGCAACACCTGTTGCGCTGTCGTGGAATCCTTAAACTCTAATCGGTGTTCACTTTAATTCAGAAATAGTTCCGGAACGGAAATGATCACTGCTGTGGAGTTACGGTGTATCTTTCTCCTTTTTGGCTATGGGTTTCTCTGTTTTCGGACTTATTTTCGTCTGCTTATTTGGTATCTTCGAAACTCTTTCCCCCAGATGTTTAAATACCCGTAAATGCTACCTTTCGCCTTGATGTGTACATTTTTTTGGTTCATAAATGTTAACTAGAAATTCATAAAGTTTGACTGATCTTGCTATTTTTCACAACTAGCGTGTCTGGTGAAAGTAACTACATGAAAGCGCTTTAAACGCAGTTATCTGCATTTATGCAATTATAATTGCAAATAGAGGTTATACTAAGCCTGAAGAATTTGACTTTTTGATATCTGTTACAAACATATTTGAGATGTGGATCGTGTCTTTCTGACAGATTTTCCATATTTTTTTACATATTTTTTACGGAATTTTTCTTCTGTGCTGTGTTGAGGTCGTAAATAGCTTTTCCGTGCTTGAGGTGCAAGCTGTAATTTATTTTCGGTACTGGAATGCATGTATGAAGGACTCAGTTTACATCTTTCCAACATTGCAATTAGAAAAAATTCCCGGAATGTTTTCTTTATATTTAGCCTATTGACGTCCATTACAGACTGAAATGTTTATTTCATTTTATTCATGAATTTAACTATAAATGCATGAAGTTTGCCTGTATTCCTATTCTTGGCCCCTAGATTGTCAAAAATATAGGTATATCCAGAAAAGCGTTTTATACACAGTTATTTGCATTTATGCAATTATAAGTGCAAGTAGAGATAATACGAAAACTGTTACAGATACTATCTTTGTTGACAGATTCCCTGCCCTCTGGCACTATTTTACTTCAACAATCACAAACACTTGATGCCAGTGGCTATACAACTCTTCCAGCAAAAGGGACCAGATAATCCTGTAAGTGAAATTTAATCTTTAATTTCAAAGAGGATGATGTATTTCAACTAGTAACTTTTTATATAAATAAAAATGGAATAATTGCATTATTTTGTCAAATTTAGATCACACATTTAACAAAAGTGTTCTACATTCTGGATAAATATGTCATTCATATCTCTAGCTGTTATCCTCGTGAGTCTGTTTGGTATAGAACAAATACGAGACACAGTCTGTTTTATCTTATACAATATTCTATTTCAGGTGTTCCTGCCATCTGATCCAGAATATACCTGGATGTTGGCTAAAATGTGGTATAGTGTGGCTGATGCTACATATCATCAAGCATTGACCCATCTCAGTAAGCAATTTAAGTATATATTGTATTTGGATTCTAACAAATAATACGTGATGAAATGACTGTTCATCTATTATAAAGTGATTAAATTATCAATGTTTCGATGGCACAAGATGCTGTTTAACTGCCATTTTTTCATACGTCGAGTCGATCAATTTCAAGAAATTTTCAGTCAAATATTAATTACATTTTTAGTTAATAGTACATTGTTCCGTGCTTTTTAGAAAGATCGACGATCTCTACAGTTTGAGGTATAATTTTGGATCTACATATAAATGATAATGACTGATAAATCGATTTTTGTCTGATTATAACTGATAAACGGTCATTTTTATCGGTTTGCAAATCATATGGTAACAATTAAAATTTTGTTAAATGCCTTTAACTTTTCTGTTCAAAATAAGTAAAAAAAAATAATATATTATTAAAATTTCTAAGACTCTTCTTTCTGACGCAGAGGTTACCCTTAGCTTAGTTTTGACTCCTATTTAGATTGTTTTGGTTCTGATGTTTGTTCTTATTAAATGTAATTTAACCGGATTTCCAACATCTTGACTTCTAGCAATGCTGACGAGTTGTCAGTCAACGAAATGGCCAAACAGTGCATCAAATTGATATTGGTATTTTGTAAAAAAATTATTTTTATGCATACAACACATCATTTTTTCTCCATGAAAATTATATGTTGACTTTCATAGTAATACAGCTTTAAATACCTTTTCGTTCACAGATTTCACCCATTTTATGATGGAGGGAGTGTGTGTGTCCACCAAGAGAAATCTTTCTTCGTCACATCCAATCAACAGATTACTAACTCCCCATTTTCTTTACCTGCTTGCCATCGATTTGTATGTATACATACTTTAATCCCGTTAAGATTAAGGCAAAAAGTAAACATAGTTTGGTATGCTACGTATTAATTTCATTAAACTAAGAGTTTGAATTGTCATCCATCAGTTTCAGGTTAAATACCTACAGATTTATCTACTGTTCAATGCAAAGGACTAGACAACGTTTCAATTTAAAAAAAAACAAAAGAAAAGTACAGAATCATTGATGATGATATTACACACCAATCATGTCGTTCAATTATAAAAAAAAATCATGGAGAAGTTCTAGTGAACTTCCAAAAAGCCGAGAAAATAAAATTATTTCATCTTAAAATATATTGTGTGAAATTTTTGACATGGCATTACACGAATGATATTCCAAAAGCATTAGCATACCGACAAATAATGAGTCTGCACTACAAGTTTTGATCATATTTAACAAACACTAGGCTTAATACATACGCGCTATTACACGTCCATTGTAGAATACCCATGTTAGAGATCAAATGTGCGTAGTACGAAGAGACAAGACAAAATTTGAAATGAACTCAAAGATAAAACGAAAACGAAAGGAACAAAGGCTTGGAATCCATGAACTCCTCTACAAAACAGGAGTGGGATCTTTGTTGAATGTCGAAATAATCTATAAAATTAGAATTTTAACTTAAAAAAAAAGAATAGATGTATCACGCATAAAGTCTCACAGTCTTTCATCATAACTGTATTAAGTCTAGGTCTAGGTGTACTTGTCAATCCCGGTGGATACTTTGATAAAACATCTAGTGGTGGAATCAATGCTGCTTTCTTCTTAATGAAGAAAAGGTAAGATCGTATGTAAATTACAGATTGATTCTCAGCTTCTTGATATCTACTATCAGTGTTTTCTTTGTGTTGTTATACATGCAGTGTGTTAATAATAAATTTAATTATAACAAATAATTTTTATGAAAAAAATAAATGGAATATTTTGGACTTCTCAGTTGTTTGAAAAGCTAGTCCAGAGATGCTGATTTTTAAACACTATTTTGGGATTTCAGAATATTGGGTTTTTCACTCTCTGCTCAATAATTTGCATAATAACTAAATTAAGTTAACTTTTTTTGTTGTAATTTTCTCCAACATATCGTTATTGTTGGTATTTGCACATTACTTTTTTTTTTTTTTGGTTATTAATGATATGTTTACACTAATTACAGCCGACTTTTAATATCTTGGCTTAAGAGAATCAGGTAAATTATCTTTGTGTTTGGATTTTAAACTAGCTGTCAGAAACAGCGAGTACTTTTTCGAGGTCGGACATCATATCTTCTCTTGTTGTATTTATTACTATCTTCGTACTATGCATAAACTTCGAAAGTTTAATCTGATGATCACGGCTGAGAAGATATGTTTTATGTCGTTTTGTCACAACAGTGTTAGAAGGAGGGTGGAGCGCTCATAAACATGTTTAACCCAGCAACAATCTAGATATCCCTGTATGAAAGCCAAGAACCTGTTATCAAATGAATGTCTTGTTTTTATGTTTAAGTATTACGTGTTTCACATTGTAAACCCATTTGGCCAATTGCTGTTATTTTTAATATCATCATGTTTTAATTTGGGGTCATGGACAGCTTGTCTTATGTTTTCGATAATTGATCATTAAAAAGGCCTAAGCGCAACCTGTTGATGTTTGTAATTGATGGATGGCTAGCTGTCTCATTAGCAATCACACCTCGTCTCCTCTTTCTTTTCATTTAGAGGTGAACTACCTCCTAAAAATGTGGTAGGTTTTAAGGCGATGGTTTAAAGAGCAACCAAGTCTTTAGCTGTGTAAATTCATTGTCACAATTAAGTTTTCTTTTATTATCAGTATGGAGTTTTGGAGACTGGATATAAATGGAACATTACCAGAAAATTTGAAGAGCAGAGGGGTATGTTTTTTTCATAAGTTTGGATTGAGAAAAAATATTTCGAGGAATATTTTCAAATTTGTGCATTAGGATATCTCAACATTTTTGTAACCTGACATATACGTCTTTACATTTTACATGGAATTGTCTTTCAAAAAATACAGCCAGTTATGACTAAAACAGTTCTTTCATTCCATGCAAAGTTTGAAGATTGTTAGAATTTAAAATTTAAATATTAAACATTTTATAAATTTATAAAATAATATATAAGATATTTCAATATATTGCATCTATTTAAGACTTTGAAATGTAATGAATTTGAGAAAAAAATGACTAGCAATTGATTATATTTCTGTTTATTGCAACTTGCAGTTTTTAGATTCTTCAGTGTTGACTGATGCTTACCATTTCCGTGACGATGCTTTGCTTTTATACAATGCCATTAGATCATATGTGAATAAATATGTTTCACATTATTACCGTAAGTTTTTCTAATCATCAAACTTAACTGATAAAAAAACAATTCATTTCAAAATATTGACTAAATATGTTATCATATAATACTTGACTTAGCGTGAGTCTCGATACCGTAAAGGATCATGTGTCCATAAAAATAATATATTCACATTGCTCGTAAAAGTTTCACAATATTTGCATTTTCGAAATCGCAAAGTTGTTGAAAATATCACCGGAAAAAGTACACAATATAATTTTACTGTTCTTGTGTTTTTTATAATTTCTCTTTATTTATAGATGAATGTGGATCTTTGGTAGCTGATCATGAAATACAAAATTGGGGTTCAGAGTTAGTAAAATCCAGAAATGCTGGTGGAGTTGGCATCCTGGTTAATATTTTTTAGTTCATTTTATTTCTATTATAATGATATTATTTGCCTTATTGTAAAAAGCATACAGACCAGATTCCAGATAACTCACTTTCAATAAAATTTTAACTAAAACATTAGGGTCATTTTAAGGTATTGGTAATTAAACATTGCAATTTAAACTAATGAAAAAATAATAATCATAGAAATTATATTTTTTTTTGAAAAAACGAAATTTCTATGTTTAGGGCGTGCCAAATAATGGTAAATTTGAAACAACAGACCAGCTGACTTTAACACTGACAGCTATCATCTACACATGCAGTGTTGGTCATGCAGCGGCAAACTTCCAGCAGTACGACGAATATGCGTATCCTTTGAACTTTCCATATTTTATGTCTGGAGTTCCACCAAAAGACAAGGTAATGACAAGATAATATTGACATTTTCTGAATCAAAAATTCAACGTTGGAGACTTGCATGCAAAAACTATGAGCCAGAATGCCAAAAATCCTTACGCAAATCTCATTATTTTACTTCAAGCTACAAAAGTGTCCGATTTAAGCTAGTTCAATGGGTTATGAAACTCACATTTTTGTGAAAAAATGCTAATTTGAATTTCGAATAAAATCCTTTCAAAGGTTTTCTTTTATCCAATTTTATTATTTCACTGTCCTCTAAAATCATCATGCAAGCTTTTTCTGCCATTTCCTTATAAGATTTTTGCTTGACAAAGTCTAGCCATACATGTACCTATTTTTAATGTAAGGTCGAAAATTAAAATATTCCATACATGTATTTATGAGCAAGAGTATTTGTTGTATCATTTAAAAGGAATTCGAAGATACCAAAGGGGCAGACAGAAATCACGCTTGGCTTATTTTCTACAATTGGTTTTTCAATTAAATTTTTCCTAAATAACGAGTTTTTAGAACTTAAAGTTAAATCAATAGAGTTGAAAAATGAAAATAGATAAATAAGACAGTCAAATATTGTATATTGAACTTACAATATACATGTGGATGCTAAATCTCATTTTTCCAGTTTATTTTTAGTATGGATGACCCTTTACCATTGATCGACAAATGCCATTTATTACAGAGTCCAGTTACAATTGAAACAATTCTGAAGACAATAGCAAACAGGGCCCAGCTTTTAGAACTGATGTCTATCACTAAAGTTCTTAGTGAGAAAGCAACACAGAGCCTTGGGGACTTTGAGAAGCAGTTGATTGTTGACCCACCAGCGGTCAAAATTCTTGAACAGTAGGTTCTTTGTCTAATAATACCTTAAATGACAATATAATAAACATAAAAAAGATCTTTTCAGATGTTATTATGTAAGGTTCTTTACAAAATCCGGGTATTTTTAATAATCACGGGGTCAATTATGGTCCGAATACCTTAACTTATTCAAGAAAGCGACAAGTAACAGCTGACGACCCAAAAACACCAAGTACCCTTTTTCGCCAATGCTACGGTTAAATGAAAACAGGATTAAAATTAAAACCGAAACATCATACACTAACAAACTATTAAACAAATATAAATGTTAAATCTTTCAAGTGAAAATTGATGCATGACAAAATTAGGCATCTTCAAAGAAAGTAATCTACAGATGTTTAAGTTATACCCACATAAGTTGCTGACAAAGATCTCCTTGCTACCCATTTGGATTTGTTTTGATTTGTGTGATTCGTTTGTTACATTTGGATCTTTGACTTCCTATGTTTGGGTTCTAGGGCTACCGATGAGAAGTTACTCCCTCCTTGTAATGTACATATGGCATACCGAAATTTTCCATATTTATTCAACATTGGTATTTTTGTATTGAGAATCATTAATGCTAAACATTTGCATTAAAAGGAGTATGTTCACGAAGGGTTAACTTGATCTAGACATCCCGTTTAATATCAAATTACGGCTAATATAAGGTTTAATATTGCAGAGAAATAATTGAATGTATTTATTTATACGTAACAGGCACACTTATAAAAATGACAACAGTTACGATGATGCGGTCATTGTTTAAAAGCATATCGAAAAAGGAGATGTGATATATTTTTGTGTGACACAACCATCTAAAAGAGTAATTTAAATTCATGTACAGGTTATCTTTTTGCCTCCAAAAAGTGACAAGGATCTACACTGTATGGGAAACTGTAAAAGGCGCCAAAAATAAAATGTGTTGTCATCCTAATGTAACAATAGTCAGCCTTTTAATTTTACGATATAAAATGAGTACATTAAAAACAACAACATCCACTGAACTCCAGATGTGTCCTCTATGCAAAAAACATATAATGAGCAATTGCCATAAAATTCCTTTTTTGTGGATTTTTAATCGAAACTAATAGCTGAATTTGGGTACTTTCTCAAATTTCAAACGTAAATATTTGAAAAAAGTAAGAAACATTATTGAATTATTGGACATACTTTTGATTGAAGTGTCTATCCAACTTGATACATTGTTTATCAATAACATAATTTAGTGGAGAGAAGTCAATGTTTTTAAAAGTTTTAATTCCTAATGACAAAACACCCTTTTACT
The DNA here is from genome assembly GCA_032357055.1 of Geukensia granosissima. Classification (NCBI taxonomy): domain Eukaryota; kingdom Metazoa; phylum Mollusca; class Bivalvia; order Mytilida; family Mytilidae; genus Geukensia; species Geukensia granosissima. The sequence continues at coordinate 981 of JAULBM010325165.1, read as the reverse complement.
ATACTAACAGTACTATAATAACATCAGTACATAGAATAAATCAAGTTCAAATTTTATCAGTTAAAAAAAGGTTTTTGCACAGAATGCACTATAAAAACAGAGAACGGGGTCATAACTCTTCCAATGGTTAAAAAATAGGAATGAAAGTGTATGAAATTAAATCGTCTTTCAAACGAAATACCAGTAAAAAGCAATGAGTATGGACTTAACTTTTGAAATACGTGTGAAGAAATATATTCTTCATTTTCAAATTATATGTTGCCTGTCCAGTGCAATTTGTCCGATTTTTAGAGCCATACTTCTTTAACTTTAACAATGGTTTTCCACTTTATTTAGAGTAATTATTTTTTCAGATTTAGAGATGATCTAAGGAAAATTGGTAAAACTATAGACAAACGCAACAGCAAAAGGGAGTATCCATACGAATGGCTTCATCCTATTGCCATTCCTAATGCAATTAGCATCTAAACACAATGGAAATGGTGACATTGTTAACTTTCAAAAAATTCTCATTATACCTTGCAGAATTCCAGATGTATAAAGTTTTTTTTAATTTTTACAGAATTATAATTTTAGTATAAAACTATTGATTGTTAATTATCAAAATGTAGAAATAAATTCAATTTTTGGTGAGTATTTTGTTGTGTATTGGTTACCAGTTGAATAAAATGAATTCTGCTTGTAGAACTATTAGGCGAGTGCCGATTTTTAAAAAGACGCTTAGTTTTGGACTTTAATCAACCCATCTGACACAGTCCTAATTTTAGACTCAAATGAAAGATAAATGATAGGAGTGATGTTTTTTATATGTCGTCACAAAATCGTATGGTGCAGTTTTTGTAAAAATGATGTCAAAGTTGAACTTTTACAAATTTTTTAAAATTTGATGGCGGTCATAAGAAGGATATTCTGTTAACAAAAATCTATATAATGCCAAAAATGAGTGTTTATTTTAAAACGTAAATGTAACAGAATCTATGA
>JAULBM010325154.1:0-13312 GCA_032357055.1 Geukensia granosissima | reverse complement strand
GAGTATTTATACATCCCGCTCGAACTAACGGACGCACCTTTAGCAGGGGTTCTACCTGCAGGCGGAGAAACCGAACGGCCTATTTCTATACCCCGGCCGCCCTCGGGGGCTATTTCTAGAAATAAAATGCGTGTGAATAAATATATTGTATTGACATTATCCTTTTGTGTATTTACAGAGAATAGAGAGCTTTTTGAAAATTTAAGAAATTAACCGTTGCCAGAGAAGGTGACTATTATAACGGATTTATGAATTTATAATTATGTAACAAGAAAACGAGATACATGGTCCTATTTTTTCTTTTTATTTTTTGGAATTCAATCGTTTGAGATATTCTGTATAGGCAGTTTTCTGTAGCTCTTCCCAAAATAATCAACAAAGTATAAAAGAAGTCTATTGACTTTTAATTAGACACTCAAACCTTAAATAGCTGAACACTGAATATCTATAATACCGTAACAGCTGTTCAAATTACGCAAAAATTATAAACATGAATCCATCATTATTATGTGTACAGGATTTGCATGTAGTCAAGACGTCATATTACAGTTTCTTCTCTGTAGATGAAGTCTTTTTAATCTTGTCAAAACAGGAGCATTTATATATTTGACTAAGATGATAATAATGATCTCTTTCTCAAATGGTATATTTATAAAAAGTTTTGCCGAAAGAAAGGATCACTCTATTCGTGAATTTAACCTCTTATCTTGAAACAGCGAGTGACGAAAAGTAAAAAAGAATTAAAGTCTTACTGATGTAGCAAATTATTCATATCCAGATAGCTTCATACATGTATGTCAACTCAAGATACATGAAATAAGAACAATTGCTATCATTTGTACAAACTATTAACTATTACTTTTATCATAAAACCGGTAGTTACCAGTCAAAACTAGAACTTTTATCGGTAAGTAATTACACTCAGGTGGACTACAGATTTGCAACTGTCATTGTATATGTTTACCAATATTTAATAGATATGGGGGAATTTCGATATGCTATCTGAGCCTTTCAATTAGTAACCTCTCATTAGTAGCATAAGAACAAAACATAGGAAAGCCGAGATTAGAATATTGTCAAGTGAAGAACTTGTATACAAACAAACCGACATCCTTACCCCGCATTTGTGCTTCAGTGCACAGATGTCTAGCAAAGAATTACGCTCAAACCGGTGCTAGGAGCAATCTTGAACTTACAGCGAGGTGCGAGTTTTTCTCCGTGTTGAAGGCCTCACTGTGTCTTGAGATGAAGAACAGCAATCAAAGCGCTGTTTCTTTGCTTGGAATTTACTTGAATATTTGAGATTTTTGTGTCACGAATATTTACACCATATCCCCTTTTCTATAGGCAGCAAATCCAACTAAATCTAATTTGTGCAATGCAAGGACAATTTTAGTGTTTATAGGTTTGTGAGAAGAGAATTCGTCGAATTCGTGCCCAATATAAATTTTAAGTCCACTCTTACGTAGAGACGAATCATAACTTTCTACTCGTATGCAGCAACATTCCAGCCAAATCTGTATATTGAAAAAAAACTATTACAGAGTTTGTAACCCCATCAAGAAATATAAAAGGTCACTGGAAATGAACAAGATACAAATAGAAATGTTAATTCATCCTTTTAAATATTTGAAGAACATCGTCTTATACAGATTTGTTTGTTTGATTTGGGTTTTTATGCAATTTTCAAAAAATACTTCAGCTGTATGCATGGTAGTTTTAGTTTAAACATATTTAAAAAGGGTGAGGCACAAATACAACGTACTTACGAGGCCTTCTCCACAGTACAATTTTAGTTATATTACTAAGAGCATGCAATTTTGACATAATAATTTTAATACAAGTTTAACAATTTTGGCAGTAAATAAAAAAACATGATAGAAAATTAGAGAAAATGTGTGGTGGTGCATGTGTGGATATGTTGACAAAAAGCAGAGCTGTTGTCACTAAGCAACAATGAGTCTACCAGAATTTTTGATATAATCAAACACTTTATTGAAGATCATTTCATTCTGCTTATTAGTTAACATACTATTTCCTGACACTAATAATTAAGACAAGATCCAAATGACATCTAATTGGCAGCCAGTTCAAACTATTAAAAAAAGAATTTTCCAACTCTCGTTATAAAATGGGCATTCGAAAAAGTAATGGATGGAGTCTTCACGACCAGCTCTGCAGCGACAGGCTGGATTATCAACTATATTAAGTCTAAAAAGATCATAATTAAGGAAAGCTGAATATCTAAATTGGGTTAGTATTATATTCAATTTCCTGGGACCAAAGATTTCTGTAAGTTTGAAATATTTCTTTATTCAAATTTGAACTGGGATAAGGAACTAGCATTTAGGATAGGCAGGTCTAAATTGTTTCACTATCTAATGGTCGATGGGATATAGACCATATCGTTGGTCTAACGGTCGATGGATATAGGACCATATCGTTGGTTAAAGACGGCCTACAGAACGGCAAAATTATATCATCGCCATTTCTCAGGGAATACGTGGTGGTGCTTTGTATCCTTGGAGGTATTAAGTATTTTAGATAATGAGGGGCATTATCATTTTGCCGAGTGTAGAACAGTTGTAATTTTCTCCTGTTTCGACGTTCTTGTAATGTTTCCCACCCAAGCTCTTTATAATATGATATTTGTATTTGTAAATATCAGAAGACCCGTTACGATTCTTTTGTAACATTATCCCAAACTTCACATGCATATTCAAATATTGGTCGCATAAAGACTAGGTATAGTTTTTCTAGATTTGACCTGTTAACTTTATATTTTCACTTCCGAAGAATATTTAAATGTTTTGACGCGCTTGTCACAATATTATCAACATAATATTATGCATGGTAGTCACGATTGCTCTCTGATAAATATTCCGTTTTGTTAATCTTATCAGAATTGTTTTATGTCTATGGCATGTATGGGTAGATATCAAATAGTCTGATAAAACTTTAGTTTCCAATAGATTTTGTTGGTTTTTGTATTCACAATGTTCGATACATACCATCAATATCCAGCTTAAATTATTTTTTTTTATTAAGACTGGGGTAGTCGAAATCAGTAAACAAATGAAGCACTAGGCAGCTTGGTTTACCCCATAATAAACCCTTTTTAAATATTTTTAGAAGGTAAACGAACCTCTGCTATGTTCTGATATGAAATTGATATCACCTGCTTAGAATATAAAGTAAATATTATAAATAGGAATGTGCGCACATTCATCACGACTGTCGGAATGTTAAAACGTCAAATGAAAAAACCTATTCGTCAAACACGACATTTGTGATGTCTTGACAAGATTTTCCGGACATTAAAGACGGAGAGTTTTTGTTATCAAACATGATTTATCTTAACACTTTTACAATAACATCTGTATAATTCATGTCAATTTGTACAGTTTGATAAGTGGGATATGTATAAAAATCTGAAAAATAAATGAGCAAATTTGTAGATACTATGAAATGCTAAATGAGTTCAATTTGATAGACTTGCATAGTGAAAACACCCTGGCACAGATCATGTGGTATGAGTAGCTCAACAATTGCCTTCACAAACAGCTAAATATTCTCATCTGAAACCGTCTACTTGGCAAGAATGTTTCTACGATATGATCATTTAATACAAAAGGTATAATTGGCTGATCGGAGAATCAACATGATTAAGCATTGTAATTGACTTTAGGTCTCAATAACCATTTAGGGTCAAGCGCTGCAACATTAGAGTACACTTAAAAGGTTTATCTAAAAAATAATGTGGTTGAATAAAAAATGTTTAGAAAGGGGCGGCAGAGTACTCACAAACATGTTTAACACCGTCACAAGCTTTATTTGCCTGTCCCTGCTAGGAAACTGTAATCCAGTGGATGTCGTTGTTCATATGTTTAAATGTAACTTGTCCACACTGTTTGCTATCTGGCCGATAGTTGACACATTTGAATATCATCACTTTTTTAGGGGGAGGGGACTTTTACAGCTTGCCATAGGGTGTGGATATATGTCCATTATTGAAGGCCTAAGGGCTACCTGTTGATAAATGTAATTTACAAGTTTAGGATTGCTGTCTCATAGAAAAACATAGCACATCTTCTTTCTATACTGATCTGTTAAAAGGATAGGCAAGTGCTTAAATGAAAGCTTAAATGTACATATTTAAAAATGGGCTTTTGTTGGTGGTATTTAGTGATGTCGCATAGCTTAATGAATGAACAGTCATTTGTGCATCTAAACAAGGTACACATGTGGTGAATTTGTGTTTTTATCTAGGCTAATTTAGCGAAAAAGTCGACGAACGCATTTGCCATTCAGTGCTTTGCAGTTCAAATAAGAACTTTGTAGCCATTGCAACGAAATATATTATTTACAGAAAATTTACATCTAAACGATTGAAAATTTAAATATTGTTTTTTCGTGGCGATCGCGAATTTAATTTAACTGCCATGATAGCCGAAATTAGTTTAATATTTGACCATTTAGGACATTTGTATAATTTTCTTCTCGATTAATAAGCCAATTAATATTTGACCATTTAGGACATTTGTATAATTTTCTTCTCGATTAATAAGCCAATTAAATGATTTTTTGTGTGAAGTGGTCCCGGGATGGTTCACTTCAAGGTTTTGCTTTTCGCGCAGGCTCTGAAAGCCTCTGGTTGTTAACGACATAATTACGGCAGGAAATCAACAGTCGAGGAATAGATTACAAAAACAAGCATTATAATGTTTGTTAAAATAGGTGTATTCATAAGGCAACCTATATCAACACGAGGGTAACCTTTAGTCCGTCATGCAGTCCTTCCTTCTAAGTTTTTTCAGCATGTGTAAGAATCCACAGTAACGAAATAAATAAACCAACAAAAAGTTTTGATGGTTGTCTTGCTTAATTTCTAATTTAGTGGCATTCTAATTTATCCGGTTCCCCAAGCCCTCACTAAATTATTAAAAGCTATTTAAGCATCATTCAACTGAAGATTGGTTAAAATTAGCCAAACGCATTCAAGGCTTCACGATTTAAAAATAGACGACCATTAACGCAACCAATGCAAACGGCAGCTGAGAAATGATGATATTATATATTTGATTCAGTGAGCTAACAGTGTGCTTCAACAGACTGTCGGCATTCCAATGGGGATTAACTGTGCACCCCTTCTCGTCGATTTATTCCTTTATCCGTATGAAGCTGGCTACATACAGAGCCTTCTACAGAGAAAAGAGAAAAAGTTGGCTCAAGCTTTTGGTTTCACGTTCCGCTATATAGATGACTAACTCAAGATTTGGTGACTATGTTGACCGCATCTATCCCATTGAACTTGAAATCAAAGATATCACAGAAACAGGAAGGTCTGCTTCTTACCTAGGCTTACACCTAGAAATTGACTGTAAGGGCGGGTTAAGAACATAAATTTACGACAAGAGACATTACTTTGAGTGTCCGATTGTAAACATTCCGTTAATGTCTAGCAACATTCCATCCGCACCTGCATACGGAGTGTATATTTCTCAGTTGATACGCTACTCCAGGGATTGTGCTTCCTATTAGGATTTTTTGATAGAGGGCTGCAGCTGACAAGAAAGCTACTATGCCAAGGGTTTCTCAGGTAAAGATAAGAGTCATCACTCCGGAAGTTTTTCGGTCGCCATCATGATTTGGTATAACGGTACGAAATATCCATTCACAAATGGCAATTAATAGCTTCTAACTGTCGTGAATACTAATCCGTTCCTGGTATAGGAACGGATAAATATTGACTACAGTTGAAAGATAACCGGTATGGTTGTGACTAATATCGATTATGACTATACACCGGCTTTGTCTACTGAGTAACACGGCGGGTTGCTTAACCTTCTGGAGCGCCTGAACTCACCCTTGTTTTTGTAGGGTTCATGTTACTCCAGCTTTTGTTTTCATTGTAATGTTGTGTGTTCTATGTTTATCTTTAGTTTCATTTTTTTTTGGTCATGGTCTTGTCTGTCTTCCTACTTAACGATTTCTGTCTGCCCCTTTGGTATCTTTGAATTCATATATTTCAATGGTCAAAGTATCAATTTACAATTTCAAGGGATTTCGTTCACTTTTGAATTTTTAGTAAAGGTAACTTTTGGGTTGAGTGGACAGGAAATTAACCGAAAGAAATCCAAAGCGTGAGACAAAAGGGGACAAGTCGACAAACATTGCAATACAAACACTGGGGATGAGAACCATTCCATAACAATTCAATACAGTTGGTAAGTGGTTTAAAGGGAGATGATAAAATGAAGAGATGAAGAAATTAAAGAACACAATTAAACAGCAGCTATTTTTGTTGGAATGTGGAGAACCACATCTCAAGCCTATACAGTACCTTAGCCTGCTTTCAGAGATGAATCATAAAAAAAATCCGTTATATTGCTTATCAAAAAAACCTCAGTAAGTATATCTGCAAACATCTCATTTATATTGCAGATTTTAAAAATTTATTATTGAAATAGTGGAATGTTACCCGTTTCCTGTACTTGCTTTAGTCTTGTTTTTTCTTCTAGCATGGTTCGATCGATTCGGTTCACCGGTACTAAAATATGTTACAAAAACTGAAGCCCTGGTTTTTGAAAATGGCCCTAGGACATGCCTTTATTTGTTTAAATTACATCATTTTAATATGTCCCAGTACAATGAAACCTTGGAAAGCAAGATCCAGGATGAACATAACGGTCCTTTTAGAGGTTTAGTTTATCTTATTATGAAGATGTCAACTGGTAACGTCCGACATTGATAGGTATAGGTAAAGCATGGTGAGGTAATGAACCTGTTGGATAAAGAGTACACAAAACAAATTTTCCCACAACAAAAGTGAATCCCTGTCAAAAGTTTCCCAGTGAAATATATCATATTGTATATCGTTGGAATTCTATATTTTTTCTTATTTTTTAAAAATTAAACATTTATTTTAACTTGAAACTTGAAATTATAAATTTCTCAATGGGTGTAATGTTAATTTTTTTCGACTTTGTGAATTTGCTTCATTTTGTGGGTGTTACGATAGATAACAGATAGGATTTTTAGATAATTTATTCTAGCACGATACTTATCTAAGAAAACATACAATTTTGAGGCAGATTATTCAATGTCAAAAATTTAACATAAAGGGATAATGGGAAAATGTTTCATACCGATGAAAACTGACATTTTAACTGCAGGATGATTTAAGGCAAAAATTTTGATTCAGACGATATATAACATGACACACTTTATAGCTGTTATAGCTGAACTTTGGATATATTTTGAATTTAGTCGTGGGAATTTTGTTTGGTGTATTTTAGCAGTATGATTTAACATCCAAACAAATAAACAGAATTAAACCAACGCAATCGAACTATGAACTTCAAAAACTCCTCTACAATAATAGAAGCATGTGCATCGGAAGAATATGCACTCTTTGCCAAAGTCAAGTAATGAATAGGCAATACAGGATTACCCGAGATTCAGATAAATAGGCCAGGGATCAACAGAGACTAGTAGAGCATGATCAACACATTTATGATGGTGACCATAAATTACAGAAGGGACGATTTTAATCATGGTTAATTTTATCCTTGTTTGTAGTAATTTCCATGATGTCGTCTTGGTTATTTTGGAACAGGCACAAATTCGTACATCATCTGCGACATAAAGACCTATAGGCAAGGGAGGCAGTACTGTTGCCATAAAATATGGGAATTTAACAAAAGAATAGTGAAAATATCTGGTGTTTTTCAAATTTTAGAACGTTTTTAGTATATCTAAAATACGTCTTTAAATAAGCCGTTTTATTGTTGTTCTTATTTCTGGATTAGTATAAATTGTCAATAAAGCCAGGATTTCTTAATGACAAAAACTATGTAGTGAAGGGTAAAACTAGGTAATAAAGGAACATTCCCCCTGTTGCGAGTATCAAAACACGTCGGATACTCGGAGCCTACTGTTTGTGGTAAATGGAATGCCAACAGCCTGTTGAAAAACTAATGTTTCTGTCAATGAAAAAAAAATCCAGCATTTGAAAAATACCACATTCAATGAATTTTTTAAACAAGTAGTTTGTTTTTGTCTCTCAAAACATGTATCTTCTATTAAGAAAAGTCGATTATTCATTTAATTTTTCAGAAAAAGGATTTCTCTAAACGATACATAAGTTCGATTGTGTCATCGTATTGTAAAGAACCAATGAATGATGGAATAATAGTATAAAAAGTAATGAATTCAAATTTTAAGTACCTTAAAAGGTACTTTTAAAGCAATTTTTAATATCTAGTTCGAAGTAAGATTCTGAAATCAATCCTTGATTGTTGACAGTATTGCAGCGAACATTTCATAAATAGACTGGGGAGAATTATGAAAACAACAACCAAATATCACAACCTTAGGTCACGTGCTTATACCACGACCAGTTTAGAGAGGTATCAATATTAATGGAAGTTACCAATAATAATTTCCTTAGATAAATATGTGTAATAGGTCACAATGTCGTTGATAATTAAAATTTTACCAATCAGTCAAGTTGGAGTATTTCACAAAAACGAAACGTAGAAATAATTTCTGCCGTGTTTAATCTCATTCTATATCGATTGTTCTTCAAAACTGATCTAAACTTCTTTGCTATTCTGAAGCCCTTGGACATGATCATGATTTATCAACTCCTACGACACAAACCTGTAGTACACCAAACGAAATTTGCCACACCTTAAGTTGAAATATATTAAAAGATCAGCTATGAAGCATTCATGTTATATATAGTTGGAATTCTTATTTTTGGGCACAACTCATCCCGCAGTTTAAATTTAAGTTTTCCTCCGCACAAAAAAATTCACAATAACCCTCTATTAAATTTTTGACATTGAAAATATCTTTCTCAAAATTGCATCTTTTAATAGATAAATATTGGGATTCAATGTTAAAGCTAGAATATAATTAAAACATATTCTTAAAATTTTATCTGTCATAAAACCGTAAAAGATGTTTTATTACTCGAGAACATTGGTTGATTCCACCAATAACTTTCTCAAAATGGCATCTTTTAAAAGATAAATATTGGGATTCAAGGTAAAAGCTAGAATATAATTCAAATATATTCTTAAAATTTAATCTGTCATAAAACCCTAAAAGATGTTTTGTTACCCGAGAACATTGGTTGATTCCACCAACAAAATGAATCAAATATACAATGTCGAAAAAATTAACATTACACCCTTATGGGAAATTTTTTATTTCAAATTAAAATGAATTTTTAACTACAGCTTCAGCTGCAGCGAAAAATAAGAATTCCAAGGATACATATGATTTATTTCATTGTGAAAGTTTTGATAGGGATTAACTTTTGTTGTGGCAAATTTCGTTTGGTGTACTTTATGTAGTACTGTGCAACCATTAATCATCAGAATACCAAGGCAATCGCCAAAACACTTACTTGCGATATAGCTGTACATACAATACCATTGCTCGGCACGAAACTAAGGACGACTAGCAGTAAGAATGACCGAAAGTGCCTTTTTTCAATGTACCCTCGTAACAAAGATTGTGAGGAAGTAAAAGCGATAAAACGGAGATACCAATATCCAAGACCGTTCTCAAAAAAAGAAAAATAAACAATAAATACAGTAAGCGGTGATCAATTGAATACTCGCCGATTTCTCAACCATTATGAATAATCCGACGGGAAAGAATGAGAAGATGCGCAGACAGACTTGTATTGTATCAGAGTTCAACGCTTGAAAAAGAGTAGCATGTCTGTCCAGTTAACTGTTCTATTAACATGTGTAGCTTTGTAGGCTAAAAGGCAAATTACTTTGGCGATTGTCAAAGATCAATTCCAAATAAAGAGGAAGTGAAACAATCAAAAGCTCAGAAAAAAGATGTTGATAGACACGGCAATCCTAAACCATAGACGGGAACACGACAAAGACTACACATAATAAAAGAAATGCTGAACCCAACAAAATACCAGGATTAATTTGGCCGGAAAGAGTAAGTCGTTCCCGCCTCTTTACTGATACACGTCGCATTATCCATTTCTCATTAATATTTTTTCACGGTTTGAAGGAATGTACAAATGATACTGTATCAAGTTAAGAAATTACAACCTCCTGTTTGAGAAAACTGAACAGATTTTTAGACAAAGGACTATTTTACGCCAAACTGCTGCACAGTTCTAACTAATCTTAATTTATTGCACCTTGTCAAGAAGGGATTAAAAGAATTTCATAATGGATTACATTTACAATTCACAGTTAGAAATTGATGATAGTAAGGAAATTCAATCTTGCACATTGTTGCCTGGCAACTATCATCTGTTCCGTTTTGTCTGTAGCCATTTTGAATATTTTGCATTTGCTTGTGATATTTTCTCCTTAACAAACTCTAATTCGTCACGCATCATAGTCATACAATCTAAAGACGTTATATTAAATTCCGAGTTCCACTTGCTGGCCAATATTGTCAAATTAATGTGTGTATCTGTTCTGCAATATGTCGACACTTTAGATAAAATTTGTCGAAAATGTTTAACTTCTAATTCTAAATCACCGTTTATGTCACGAATTTGGGATAACAAACGTTGCTTAAAGAAGTCATACAACTGGAAGTCTGCGTTGTTATACCGCTTTAGGTTATTTATGAAAGTACCGTTCAATTTTGTGGCTTGACTCTTATGTGCTAGATGAGAATATCTTACATTTAATGGTAGGTAAATGATATCCTGAAGGCACCAACATAACATTCTCTTCATAAGAACCAACGATTCATCTAAATATTCAAGCAGTATTACCAAGGTGAAGTCTTCATCTAAATCTGATAGAAATCTTGATACAACACCATTGTTGTCAAATTCTTGCTGTTTTAAACCAAAATCAAAAGACATTTTATTATGAATGTAGTAGACAGTTCCTGACGAATTATATTTATATGGATTTTTCAAAAAAGCTTTTATCATGTTCATTTCTGTCAGGGGAATACCATTAACTTGTGATTCCATGAATTTGATTCCTCCGTAATAAGAAAAAGCTGAAATGAAATTGGATACTGGATTTCGCAATATTCCAATATACACCGTATCCCTAGGCATCACTTCACGAAAGGCTTTTCTATCATAAACAACATGATTGCACAAAATATTGAAAGTTTCTCCTTGAGGAAGAGGTACAAGGTCACTAGAGTTTAATGTTGTACCATAACCAAGGTAGTTGAAATTACCTTCGGAAGATTTTGGAAGTACTATGTTCAGATAACGCCGATCTGCAAACCTGTAAAACATGTTCAACAAGGTTGAACTTCCTGTTTTATGAACCTTGAGAAATGCAATGTTAGTTTGAGGTTTACATGAATGACGCGTTGTTGCGGTTTGTTCTGTTGGATTAAACCGAAAACCATTCGCTGCTAAATTATCTGCTAAATGTAAAACCTTATCGTGTTTGGAGTTTACTCTCATCTCAATTGTTTCCTTAATTACCATATATGTTGCCGCTGTGAGGAACATCAATAGAAAGAAGAATCTGGAAGAGAAGGAAATTAAAAAAAATAAACAACTGTTAGATTGTTTTTTTTTTTTGGTTTTGTCAATATAAAATTACGTTTACATTAGTTTCAATATCTTCATATAAGCCGATGCAACTGCTGGTTAACCTAACGTCCGGGGCTCAGTTGTTCAACTTATTTTACCAGGATTTCAATTTAACTCCAAGTAAAATTCGGTTAATTTGAACACGATTTAACTACAGGTTAAAATTTAACAACCAGTCAAATGGGTTGAACAGCCGGGTCCTGGAGGCAATCATAAATCTAGCTAGTAGTCATTGACAGGTAAAGTCATCTTGGTTAAATTTGCTGTTGCTATGTTGCTGTTACAAATATTATCTATTTAAATAGCTCAACAAAATAATATATTTGATCTTCACAATGCAATCATAACTACTCGGCTATTTTCCGCTTTGCTGTTGGAGTGAGTGAGAATGGTCGAACAGTTACGATTGCTTCATAATGGTGTTTGAGAGTATCTCTAATGACGCCAGATAGAATCCAAAAAGTTTCCAGCTGCTTTCTGTTATTTTCCACTTAACTTGCTCTTTGATTTAGGATATATTCTTACAGGCAGTTCTAGTTGTCCCCGAAGAGAGAGCAAAATGTCTTTTGCCTCTTTTAAGAAACCACACCAAAGGAAATATGCTGTGATTTTTGCATAGGATCGTTATAACCCATTAGTTGACAATTCTTTGTGAAAAATCCTGTAGCGATGGTTGGAAGTAACTTACCTCCTTTTGAATCTGTTCATCGTTGAGCATATGAGAGGAGTCGTTTTCATCATGCGTAATGTGTTCGAATATTTATAAAATTTCGTCGTATTGATTCCAATCAAAATTTGTTGTTAATTTTAGTTGAATGGAAATTTTCTTTCTATTATCCTTTTTTATCGTAAAATCAACTTCATTTGAAAATAATCTCTATAATTCAACAGGATATCCAATAACTTATTGTAGGAGTGCAATGAATTAAAAATTTTATAAGCATGTCAATAATGACTTACAGATAACATGATAAAGTATACTTTTTGATATTAAAGTAAACATATAGTACCTCCCCATACCATAAAGTTTCCATTTTAGTAAGACTTTTTTCAAATTCTCTAGTACTTGTGTTACATAATAATATTTTTTGCTCGCTTGGTACTAGTATACTAAACCTTTGATAACAAAAGATAATAGGTAATACTTACTTATATAAACATTTGGTCATATCAAGAGAGTGGAAACTGAAATGAAGAATTTAAACAATAGATGAAGATTTGACGCTTTAATACACACAAGGTTACTATTCAGAATTAGATTTATCAATGATGTAGACATTATGATGTCAGTTTTCAAATTTGCATGGAACAAATGTATCAAACTCTACATTTCAAATAAGAAAAAATAATAACAGATAATTTTAAAAATGATAATGAAAATTGACGATAATTTTAATTTTGTTTTTTTAATTAATTCTACATTCTTTGACGACTTTGGACATCAAATCTGTTGAACAAGTTTTTAATTTATTTTGATACTTTTCACAATTTTACCATTTATTCCTATGCTAAAAATTCAAATTTCAAACTTGTGACCTGAAAGTATAGGTGTAAAGTTTTCAGTAAGGTATATATCGTTTCGAAGCCTGCAAAGATCTGATATTAGCTGAAATACACAAATGATACGATGATCGTTGTCTTTTTTACAAAATTAACCTGAAGAAAACACAGAGGCTCCAAGGAGCCTGTAATCGCTCACCTGGCTCAAAGTTGTTTTGGCAAAGTCTGGCCATGGTGGCAAATTCC
>JAULBM010325143.1:0-13312 GCA_032357055.1 Geukensia granosissima | reverse complement strand
GACAGGGGGGGCGGGAGCCCGGGAGAAAGGGGGACGGGAACCGGGAGTAAGGGGGTAGGGAACCGGGAGTTGGATAGGCGGGAATCGGGAGAACGAAATGAAAAGTTAATGGAGGGAAGTGGGAGACGAGGGGTTGGGAAGCGGGAGTCAGGGGGGAGGGAAGCGGGAATTGGAGATCCCCCCTGTCCTCCCCCTCTTGTGAGCTAGCACACAGTGTGTCAGTCTAGTACAAAGCAGGATTCATTCATCATCACTCATTATGTTCTCGTCCTGATATGCATGAAATATTTGCCATTGGACGTTAAACACCAATCAATCAATCAAAATAAATTAATGGTAGAAAATCGTTTGCAATAACACAGTGCCGACTTTTAAGGTTCCACTAAAGTCAAAATCTGGGACAAAGATAGGCTATAGAAAAATGTCAATATTTTCATAATTTAAAAGGATTAAGATGTAAAACTGGTTACAAAATAATTTACGTGATACATATTACTTTTACATTTTTTCTTGTCAACAAAATAGATCTTTTAATGAAGTAATAAACACATTTACTTGTATGGTGGCAAGAAAAATTTCTAAAAAATCTACAGAGTTTGAATAGGCATTGGTTTTAATCAAATTAGTATAAATCAATTCTTTGATATCTACTGCAGTGCAAGCTAGATATAGTTTTTCTTAAAAATCATTAACGTATGAATATTTTAATATTTAAGTGGGTTTCATTTAGGGTGCGCTCGAATACCAAGAAGGCAAAATAAGATTTTACTTATTTTCTTCTCTTCATTGATGTATTTTTAAAAAATCATTGCTAGCTTGACCTGCATATGAGGTCAAACTAACAACTCAGTCAATTTTTTTTAAATATAACACCTTTTCCATTGAACTAGATTTTTTTGAAAATTCACAAGTCACAATCCAAACAACTGCCTAAATAATTTTATTTCAAAGTTATTTGTGACAACAACAGAATTATCATGCAATATTCACAAGAAAGGGAAGCTTATAATGTCTGTTTTTTGCAATAATTCATTGAAAATAAAAATATATTACGCATTTTCTATGGTCAGTCACAGAAAAATTTCCTGAACGAATACCGCAATACTGATGTTCCTTTCAAGGAGATATCATTGATGGTGAAGAAGAAATACAACATTGTACACAAGTCTGTCATGTCAAATTTATATTGACAAACTTTCTTTACTTTTACCAGGAAGTATAAAGCTAGTTAGAGATAAATAAATTTGTACATAAGTCTGTCATGTCAAATTTATATTGACAAACTTTCTTTACTTTTACCCGGAAGTATAAAGCTAGAGATAAATAAATTTGTACATAAGTCTGTCATGCCAAATTTATATTGACAAACTTTCTTTACTTTTACCCGGATGTGTAAAGCTAGAGATAAATAAATTTGTACACAAGTCTGTCATGCCAAAATTATATTGACAAAATTTCTTTACTTTTATCAAGAAGCACAAAGCCGGAGAAATTAAATTTGCCGGCTCACCTCGGCCATCGTACTTTTGAATACTTTCGACCAAAAACGACAATTTCATGGTATATTTAGGCTGAGAAAACATAGAGCGCAAACCTTTACCAACCTAATTTTTAAAATTATGTACATCTCAACAAAACAAATAAACAACGGATGTGACAAAATGGTAGACCTTTGCGCACTTAGTTTGCAGACCCCGAAACTGTCTTTAAATTATTAATTTATAACTAATTTGGCTTATTTGCTCAAATTTGGGTACTTCAATTGCCATGAATAACAATTTAAATGTACGAATTGTGGATTTATTTTATTTATGATACTCCAATGTTTAGACTTTAAGAAATAAAATATTACAGGCATTTTTTTTTTATTTTAAACGAAAATGTGGGCCAAATAATGCCCTTACCGCACATATTCTTTTGTAGGTTATTCAATTAAAGGATCATTGTTCCGATTTGTAAAAGTCTTGCGAAACTGAGAAGCCTGTTATATCTTTATCTTTGCTGCAAAATGAAGGTTACGATCATTTAAGTCAGAATCTTGAGTACAAATACGAGCAAACAGAAGAACTTGTGAAATGTCTACACATTAAGAAAGGCTAAAGGCACATCTCCGTTAAGAAAAGGAAAGCTGACTACGTTTTCGTTTCCCATTAAATGAACATTTATAACAGGTATACCAATCATCTGCTGATAAATCGTACATACACATTGCCAAGAAGGAATTCCGATTGCTTTAAACATATCAGATGATGTCAAATTTGTATATTTATCATATCGTTTATGGCTAATAAGGAATTTTTTATTGCAGCATATGTATAAACAACCAGATGTTATAAATGTCCTTTTAATGGGAAACTAAAACTTTTCTTTAATAAGTGTATGGAGTAAAGTAGTTTGAAAAGTATAAATATCATAACTGTCTATAGTGGTATAAGAAATTTGAAGAAAATTTGGTTAGTTTGAAACATATTTTCAATAATCTTTATACAATCATCTTTTTAAAAGTGTAATTCATTGTGACCTTTTTAGTTTGCAGAAAAAAATAGTATTCTAGAATAAAATGGTATCTGAACATCTTTATGATATTCTTGTCACAGTTTCTATTACAATAGAACGATTGTCGCATTTGACATCGTATTAGCAATCTGGATCCAAAAAGTCACGCAATAATTTCAGCTAGTATTGTTTATCACTGCATTGCAACTAAGCGACAGGATGTCTGTTGCCCATAGTATCGACATAGACAATATGCATACAAAATTGCCTGCTTAATCATGGACTTCCCACCCGAAATCTTACTTTGGATTTCCGTTTATATAGTTTGAAATAATTTACCTGCGTAAAAGTCAGAGAGAAAATAGCATGAGATCTACTGCTCACATCATTCATATTGGTAGCGGCTGTACACCTGTAAGCAAACTATCAATCAATGAGGTTCGCTTGTTATGTTTTGACTAAATTTTCATGTATTGTAATTTATCAATTATCGAAGCATTGTAGTCCCATGTTTATGGATTTTCAGAGACGAAATCTGTCGATAAGACAAGCACAAGTTCCAAAGGCTTTTATCTTAAAAACGAGCAATGAACCATAAATCCTAATTATATTGTACAGTTAAAAAACTGTACAATTAACTGTACAATTAATAATAATAATAATAATAATAATAATAATAATAACTGTACAATTAACTCCTTAAAAGAAATGGTCTTTAGAACGTTTGACAGCCTGCATTTATATTTCCAACAATAGATGACTTTCATCTATAGCTAGAGACTTCTATTTAATAACAGCAAGTACAACCTGTTATTCTCTCCTCTTCTAATCAGTTCTTGGGCATCTTGAAAATTTTCTACAGCATGGTTAGAGAGATCTGAAAAACAATGTAGTGTTAATTTAGCAAAGATCAAAGGCAAGGTTAAAATAGCATCACTAAATTATAAAAGATTTGAAAGTAAAATTTCCTTAAATTAAATCAGATTTATCTTCTTCATATATAGTGTTTCTCACCGAAATGGAACGAAAAACTCGACCAAAAGTGCTATTCCTGTTCGTCAAACACCAGTACATACCGGCGGGTTACTCTACCGGAGCATTTGTTTTCATTACCGGCATAGTAGAGATTGTTTGGTTTTCTTGCTGTTTTTTGACGTTTTATTTGTGGTGTTATTTACTCATCGGTTTTTGTCTTCTCCAATATTCAGTTGTCCAATGTGTAACTTTGAACCCGGATTTCTTTATGAAAGAAAATAAAAATTTATATATACCTTCTACATATGGACCGTGTTTGGGGTGTTCACGGACCCGCAGACCTTCTTTACCTCGATCTGCAGAATCGTCTAGTAAGTCTCTTACTCGTTCGTTGTATATCTCCATAAAACTAGAAAAGATGCATCTTAAAGTGCAATAAAGAATGTTTTGGAAAAAACACATTTTCCCGATGCAAAAAATTGATATTTTAACTTCATTTTGAATATTTAAGACGTCTGAAAATGAGTTTATGCTTTAAGTACCGTATTTGTTCCAACTGTCGTGTAGAAACAATAGAAATTGCTTCATATCCTTTATTTTCATTTTAAAGTTTAAAATTTTGAGCAGCCATTATCGGAAAAACTATCCACGATTTTTTTCAAGACCCTGAAAGTATGCCGATTTTAGCAAATTAACCGTAATTGTAAAAATAATTAATAGTAAATTTTAGCAAATTAACCGTAATTGTAAAAATAATTAATATTAAAGCATTTTTGACACTGGAAATTATGGGCGCATTAGTATACATTTTCCTTTGCTATCTTGTTGCTTTTGAAGGCACAAGTTATTTTCGAAAATCAGATTAATAGAGTCATACGCTTGTTTACTATTCTAGCCCATATGCGGTCTGCAAATGCCTTTTTGTAGTATTTTACTGATAAGCTAGATTTTCCAACATTGGAAGATCTTTTTTCAATCAATGTGCAACTTTTATCTAAAAAACTTTTATCTAAAAATATTATAGCTTACACGTTTAAGGACGTCTTCTGATTGTTTTCCCTTTAATTCAAATTGATCTGAAAAGCTTCGATTTTTGGGAACAAATTAGGCCTTTACCACTCTTACTCTTTCACCTCCTTTTACACTAATATTACAAATTCTAAACTAAAGCTCTGGTCCACTTTTGTTTCATTACAAATGGTTATAATATGATTCTAGGAAGGCACAACCTTACTTTGTCATTTGATTCTAAAATAAAAATACTCTAAATATAGAAAAGGACATGTGACGTGGTTGTCTATTAGACAGCCATCCAAAACGTATGAATAAAAGACAAGTTCCTGACTTGGGACAGGCACAATTATGTGGCGGGGTTAAACATATTTGTGAGTACTTAACCTTCCATTTAAACTGCGACTGTGGTTTGACAATACGTTTATAAAACCAAACTTTAAAAACCAACTGCAAAAAATTTAATTTTTGAAGTCGCTACACAGCACGCAGAATTGGAAATAAAACAAGAGACAAAGGGATGTTCCGAACTCGAAAAAGTCCTTGCTGTTTCTGACAGCTAGTTCAAAATCCAAACACAATTGAAAACAAGCCTAGTTCTTTGAAGCTAAGGCACAAAAACACGTCCAGCCTGTTTCAGGTACGTCACTGCAGTTTGCCCAAAAGGGTTTGCTTTAAATAAATCTGGTCGCTCTAACTGCAGTGACGTACTGAAAAGCGCGGGTTATCAACTGCAAAGATATCGCTAAGAGAGTGGCAAGCATTATCAAATTAGACACAGAAGTATCCCCGTGAAGCCCACTCCACAAACTGGGATTCATAATAGTAAAGTTATAAGTCTAAAAATTAAAGGGGCACAGTCTGTACTCAAAGGAAATCTTACAACCTGTCGACAAACCCCATGCTTGCATTTTTCTACTTATGCAATTGGTTTATGACGTCACTGAGATTCAAAATAGTTATAAATGTTGATTCGGTTCATTAGATCAAACACAATTTTGTACTCTTAAATGACAACAGTGAACAAAAAAAAAAAAAAATAAAATAATTGATCTGGCAAATCAATCTAAATACCTATGTTATTGACATCTATGTTTCTATGAAACTGCATGCTTTGCGTTAAGAACACTAATCTAATATTTGCTTACACTGAAGGCTGCGTGCTATCGACATCGCTTTCCTTATTACATATAATCACCTTATTTCTGTTCGATATGTTGCTGCAGGATCATTCATCTTCAGAAAAATATCCTACAAACAATTTGATATTGATCATTTATTATTTATAAAAAATGTAAAATTTCAGTTATTATACCTTGACATTGAACGAAATTTCCAGTTTCATAAACTTGTATAAGTTATTTTGCTTTTCGACAGATAAATCAGAAGAAAATTTACTCAAAGCGAGCTTCTTTCATATAAAAATATGAGACGTGGCATGATTGTCCTTGAGACAGTCATCCACTAAATGAATTCGAATCTAAACTTCCACCGGTCTCATTACGGCCTTGAACAATGAACCAGAGTGCTCACCATAACGGAAGTTCTTATAGGCCCCGAAATACAAAATGTGAAAGTATTCATAAAACACGACAATCGACCTTATCTATTAAAAATGCTGATCAAACAACAATAAATGACCAATTAAACTAAGACAACCACTGGACTATAGGTCCTGGCTTAGGACAGGTTCATAAGTATGTGGCAGGGTTAAAACGGTTTGTGAGCGATCAGCTCTCGCCTAATCTGGGACAGTGGTGTGACAAAACAGCAATAATAACACATATAAAATCGGTGGAAATTGATTAAACACCAATATAGATACTGAAAACCAACAATAAATACAATTAAAACTAATACGTGATACAACAAAACTATCGACCTCGAAAGAGTACTCACAGTTGCTGTTTTCTATAAAAAAAAAAAAGAAAAAAAAAAAAAAAAAACACCCGATATGGACACCAAGTTTTCCGTTAGTTCGTACGGTATCAATATAAACATGTTCAATTGGATTTAGTGTTTAAATAACATTAGAAGCCATAGGTTGTGCAAATGGCATTATAAAAATATATAAACAGGAAGTAGAAAATTTTATAACAAATATTAACTTCATGTTTAGTTCCGTATTAAGCCAATAACAAGAAAGTCAATATTAGTACCAACAAAAACTATATTTAAAGATTTAAAAATAATTTTTTGAAGATATTGTTTATGAATACGTTTATCAAGATTTAAAGACCATGTGGTTTTTGTTTAAATTTCAGAGCTATATTTTCTTCATTTGCGTAAAGAGTATGATGTAACATCCCATCTTTCATAAGGTGTTTACAAGTACATCCATGCAAGTTTGACACCAAATCTTTATATTTATAAAAGAATTAAGTAAATGTTTTATTCAATTTGTGGTAAAGAAATCCTTGACTTTATAATTTTTCATTAATAGATATTGCAATCATTCAAATCTAAAACGTCACTTCAAAGAGGGACATAAAGAACCAGCTGAGAAATATATACAACCTACGAACGAGCCAAAGGAACGTCCCAGTCAAGAAAGGGAAATTAACAATTGGGAATGAGAAATCTTCCCTCTTGTGGAAATTTTACCTTAAGAAATATACATATCTTTGTCCAGAAATGTGCATTTGAAGCTAATTTTATTTATTTTATTCAAGGTTAATTCAAGGATAAACTCGGTAGTGTATTTGTAGAAATCTGAAGTATTGCCGGAAAATCATTACGGTTGTTGAAAGTATTGTAAAATTTGTCTATAAAGTCAGATGTAGAAGGATCCTTGTGAAGTTTGGCCATAAACTGGGATTGATAACAGAAAATAAACAAATCTGCTATTAAAGGAGCACAATTTGTGCCCATTGGAATTCCTACGACATGTCTTTAAATTTTATTGACAAATCGATAAAAATTTTAGGAAATGATGGGGAATAAGTTGTTATTTCTTCTTTATTTATTTACATTCTGATAGAAAGGGTTTGCTAGCACCACAAAAACTGAGCCCCAATGTAAGCAAAACTTTTCTTAAAATATGTATGATCTTATAAATATTGTTGGATCAGAAAAGGAGATTAGAAATCCAGCATGAACATTGACATACTTTAAGCATTTCTTCAGATAAGTTTCACATTTTAAATGTCGATCTTGGTATGGTTAATACTCAAAATACATGTATACTAATATAAATATTGTTTTTTAAGAAATGAAAAGATATGCGATCAGACAGACTGCACTCCAACCACGAGAAAACAGACAGAATTTACAAATCTAGAGGTCTCCACATAGCCTTCAACAAGGGTGGAATACTACTCCGTGTGAAAAGCTCTAAATCACACCAAATAAAAAATATCAATAGAACGTAAAATAATACTGCCCTTTCCTTAATGTTATCAAACAGAAAGTCACCCGATCCGACTAGAATACCGTTATGTTGTACACATCACATCTGTATGTAGCGTGAGCACCAAACATGGGATGACGGAAATCCAAATATAGTACACATTTAGGAAGACAAGATTTAAGTTGTCGGAAAAATCAGGAACCTTCATAAAAAACGGGATAAATTTGACCAGACGTAATATTATTTCACCGAAATGTAAAAGTACAGAATAAACTATTATAGAAATATTCTATTGTATTGTATTGGATATCCGTATTTTTATTTTTTATTTTTTCTAAGTGCTGTGTTTAGGCAGTAAAACTTTCCCCGTGCTTGGGGTGCATGCTCTGTTTATTGGATATTTCTTGGGAAAACCGCGGTCTATTTTCCTTCTTGTTGTTCATTTTAATCTTACGTCGTAGCTGTACTCAATTTTTTTCATTTCAGCTTTTGTCCATTGATTTTGGCATGGTCTGGAAATTTAGAAATTTTCTTACAATGATTTTGGGCCCCCAGCGTAGATGAAATAGTTGATCAAGAAAAGCGCTTTAATTACGCAGTAAAATTGTTGAAAATATAAAAAATACTGGATTATCGCCTTTCTGGCATTTATTTCATATCATTTAGTTTTACATATATAAAGGATGAAACATCTTACAGGTATTGTCACTGTAATAGCTTCGCGTGTTTCACCATGGTTTTCGTTTCATTTGGTTTTATATGTCAATTTTGCCTTCCGGTAATTTTTAATTGACTGTTCTATTAATTTGAGAAAATGAAGTGATAGTCTTACGCTAGCAGGCACACATTTTTTGTGGGCAAATTTTATTCAAATTATTTTAAGGTAATTTTAACCTGGTAGATTTTGAGGGGCTATTTCACTATACTTATCCTATCTTTTTCCTAGACCTTAAAGACCATAAAAGTGATCTGTTTCCCCCAGTCCTTCTAATTTATAAAATACAATGTATATTCTTTTTTTAAATTATATATTTGAACAGCAAAACCTTGTCTTCCTTAAAAGTACCGAATTTAAATATATTTTTTAAAAGCCAAAGTCCACGACAAATCTGGATTTTTCAAAAAAGGCTTATTTTATGCATTTTGTTGTAAAGCGACGTGATTTCTGCATACTGATAAATTTGACTGTTATGTTTTAGTTGGACATACATGTATCCACACATGTTAGTGTAATATTTTAGATGGTATTAGAAAATTTTATTTCAAGTTGAATTGAAAGACGACCATTGCGAACCAATAATATTCGCTGCATTCCTGTGTATCTGAATGTATATTATTTGTGTGAGTGTGTGGTTGGTAATATTATTCATTTTAATTTTTCTCTTTCCTAAAATTTTCGAACCGTACACTTTTCGTTTCTGTATGTAAAGTCTGCGTCGAGCTCCGTCCTGTTCTTGTTCTCGAGACTGTCGTGTCTTTCTCCTTTTGTCTGCACTTTGGTTTTTCTTTCGCATTCCCTTTAAAAATATCCAAAAGTGACGTTTGTTTTTTTACTTACTTCGCATATTCTTGGTATAAGTCCTCGATTATCCTAAAATGAACAAAGTAATAAAAGTAAAAATTTAAGCTATTAAAAAAGATAAGAAAAAATCACTGATCAGCGACCTTTCACAACCCACTTGTAAGACATATAAATAATCAGGAAACCCGATCCAATATTAGCCGGCCTTCGTCTATATTGTACTGAAATCTACGGATCGATAATATTTCCCCAGGATGCCTGGTTAACCGACATAACGTATGTGCACGCAACTCTTCTTTGTTCAACGCCTTTTACAGACGATGGACGCTAAGGATATCCAGATAAACATTATGGATACATTAATAGAAAACCTCACATATTCACTTTTGCCAAGTCGATAATCAAGAATCTCATATTTTTAGCATTGCTGATAACCATATTTTTAATCGAGATACATTGAAATTTTAAGCCTTGGCGGAAAATTTGAAGATTGAGCTATCAAAATTGTACAATATACGATTATACATTTTTACTAATGTACGATTTTGTTTCTCTTATTCTTAATCATATTTAAGAATATTTGCCATAGTGTTTTACTGTCTGAAACCCAATGCTAGATCGTGATTTTGTCAATCAAGTCCGCTAAACTACACGTGACCTTGGTAATTACCTGTTTTACAGCCGGTTGAGAGCAAAAAGATCGCATTTCTCTAACGCCATTTGGCCGGTTTTCAAAAAGTGCTGTGCATTGCATATATATGGGAACACAAAAATCGTGATCCAAGCATATATCAACGGATGCGCTTTTACTTATATTATGTAGTTTTGAACTCTGTTTCATTTTAGCTTGAATTTCAGATAGGTATCATCGCATTTACATTAATGCATAATAACAGAAGAATTTTTTTGTCAAGAAGTGAACTAAAATTGATGTGAGCCTTCGTCAGTTGAATTTTTAAGAATATTTTTCAAAGCTTTGTACAAAAAATTAGGTCATTCACAACAAATACTTTTCTTAAAGAAAGTAAAATTCTCATAGATTATAAATTTAATTCTATTTTGGGGCGTTAACGTTCTAGTGTTTTACAGGCGATTCATTTGACATGCGCGCAAGCTGCAGCAATGAATTAAAATTTGCCTCTGATATTTTCTGGTTAAGATATAAATAAAATCAAAATGTAGAGTTCCTTATAGAACATTTAGAAAAAAGTTTAACTTCACCATTTAAGCGACACAACAATTATCAGCCAAAATCTTTACAATGTATATGAGGAAACGACACGTTTCTGATAAACGTATTTTGGGTCGACTTTTCAAAGTTACTTCGTTTTATTCCATTATATGGGTTACTTCCGTTCAACTGCAATATCCTAACAATGTCAGCTAAAAGGACATATACATGTATCACATGACTTTGGTGGAAATTAACATCAATTATAATAGTTAAATCTACACTAGAAAGTAATTCAATAATAAGAAAGAAAGAAAGCATTAGCACTGGACGTTTAGCGGCAATGAATTCCATAAGAGAACCCCATAATCAGATAAAGAAAATGTTAATACATCAAAGCATAAACATACCTGTGTTCCTATCATTGTGTAAGTTTTACCTGACCCAGGTTGACCATATGCAAAGGCGCAAGCATTATATCCGTCATAGGCTGACTTTACAATATGTGTCCCAAATTGCTGGAAAACCTGTAAAAGTTTCTCATTAACTCGCACTTCTAAAACAACAGGAAATATAAAATATGTTTCCATCTTGAATTTTCAAGATCAATAGAATAAACAGGGGGGGGGGGGGTGAAATTCATATGTGATTCGGAGTTTAAATATATTCATAAATATAAAAAGGGATTATGGTCATTACTGGTATTATATTTATTAAATGAAAGTTCTTTTGGATACATTTCAACAGGGATTTATATAACAGAGGGATTGGTAACTCTTTAACAGTCTTTGTTAAATGTTGTAAATATGTAGAGAATCGAGGCTTGTCAGCTCAAAAACCAAATTATTATCTGTCAAATAGACATTTTTTAACATTATCTCATAACATGATAATATTTGCATGTACATAAATATATTCAGCAATTTTTTTGCTTAGAATTTAGCATTTTTATCAGTTTGAAACAGACAATTAGCCTAGATTTAAATTAAAAGGTGATGGAAAGTGATTTTGGTACACCACCTTGTAACCCTAAAGGCTTTTTTACTGGTGATCTACTTATTATTTAATTATGATTTTCATATACAGTTATATATTTTGCAAGGACATTACAAGTTTCAAAAAGTTTGGTCAAATAATGAATGCAAAATATGATTTTGAAAAGTGTGAGTTAATTTCTCTCAATTCTCATGCTTCTCGAGATTTCAACGAGAACTTGCAAGATACCTATCCCTCTAAATATACGTCCCTGATTTCAATTACAAATTGCTGAAACTCTTGAAAAAATGATCCAAAAATCCAAAAGTATTTTTAAACTTGTCCATTTAATTCAGTTGGAAATAATCTTTTTAATTTTTGCCATAAACTGTGATTCATATATAAAACAATAAAAAATATATCTGAAATGAGAGGAGCGCAGTTTGTGCCCTTTGGTACTACTATCTGCCGAAAGCCCTGTTATCAAAATAATATATACATAAATAATACCAAGATGGAAATCGACTGCGTTATCATGTCAGATGATGTTCAACAAGTGTTTTTGTTATAAGATTTATTACTAAAAAGGAATCATAATTATTGAAGCATATGTAAGAACAACTAGACTTTTTGAATGACCAATTGATTAGATATTATAACGAATATACTTAAGTGTTATAAAATGTAGAAAAAACTGTCTATTGTAAAAAAGGGAACTTTTGTCTAACATCTATTTTTTTTTACACTCCAAACGTAGTTTGAATTTTTAAAACATTTATTTTAAAAGTTTTCAATGATAGTCTTAATAGTAGTTACAGTACTAGTTAATAGAACTGAGACGTTAGTAATAGTACATTTACGCATGAGCAAAGAATAATAAAGATTTTTTATAAGCCAGGACATTGAAGGAACTTTCATACTGTCAAATAGAACCTTTAACTGGGTGGTAACAGTCAGATGTTCACTAACAACCTGTTGTTCAGTCAAATTTTTAGCTTAAAAGTGCTGTAACTGTGAATTTCGTTACACGAAGACCTCTATACAACACTTTTGACAGAAAACTACAATATTATTGGCTGCTTTACCTGCAGAAGCAAACATATAAGCTTAATGAAGTTCTTTAATTTTTCGTTTTAATCTGGAGACAGCATGAGTTGTAGTGGTATATTTATAATTCGTCCTATTAAGTGTAATACGAATATCAACTATTTCCCATTATCTCATTCATTTATTTGTCATGACCTTTATTACAGGAATTATTTAAGATTCCCTTTTTTATCAAATTTTTGCAATTCGTGTGTAGACATTTTTCGATAACATCACGACAATCGGTCTAATTAATTTTGACTGCAAGTCTATATTTTGTGTTCATTTTAATGAAGGCAATGACCTCTCGGTATTTTACGATCTTAAGGTCTCATGTAATATCATGACCACAGGGTCCATATTTGTTTTCGAACTAAGACAGTCACATGAATCTGGACAGTTGTTGTTAATTTCGGAATCTTTAGTGATATCCGTATAGATAACCGGAGGTGCAGCCAATGCCTGCAAAGTTCGCCTCGTCCTCCCCAGCTTGGCGTATTCCGCTATTTGAATCGAAGTTGACTTTGCATGAAACTTGTTATGCAAACATAACAGTCTGAGAGTCTTTTTTAAAAGTCTAGTTACAGCTTTTCTTGTGAATAATTTTGGAACTTTATGAAACTAAAATTATATATTTGAAATGTATGTAATTTAACTAATTAAACTTGTAAAATCTGCACACCAACCTGCATGATGGTAGGCCACAGGGTATGAGTCAGACGAAAAA
>JAULBM010325132.1:0-13312 GCA_032357055.1 Geukensia granosissima | reverse complement strand
GTTCTCGCCATGATATGGCTGAAATACTGCCGACGTGGCGTTAAACACTAATTAATCAATCAATCAATCAATCAAAAGTGAAAAGATGCCTCGCTTTTAATGTATTCCAATATAAATGCTTTATTATTTTACATTTTGTATCAGATGCATGATTTCAACAAATTTACGTTGACACCCTTTACGAAATTTGACGTTGAATTGACATTAAAGGAACCCGTCGTGTTACTCGGTAGACAAAGCCGGTGTATAGTCACAATGGATGTTAGTTACAATCGTCTTACGTCTGTATTATTTGATGTTTACAACAAATATCAAAAAGTTAAATGCACATATATTTTAGCAATCTAATGTGTTTATTTTAAAGGTTTGTTTTACTTCTTTTAGGTAAACGTTTAACATGTTGAAAAAACTTATTCTGATAAATTAATGTGCTGCAAAACATTTCTGAGTTATAGATATCGCTTGAACATGCTGATTGTTGCCTCAATGACAATCATATTTCTACTCCTATTATCATAGATATGTTTTGATTTACGTTATAACGTTAACTAATCATCAAAGCCAATAGAGCGACCCAAGATCCTGTGAGGATATCTGGTTTAACACCAATAAGTCAAAAGCAACTTTATGATTTTTAAAGAATACTTACTATCTTTTATACTCATACCTTGTATGACAACTGTCTAATCTCCTAGTTTAAATAAATACACAGTAAACAATTTAAAATCTGAACAAACAAATTACCACATCATGCAAATATAATTAGGGTAATATGATTTTGGAAAATACTAATCTAATCGACCTTAAGTGATATTTCTTAAGTGTCATATCTTTACGTTCTACAATTTATATCTCTATTAAAACAGTGACTTACAATGAAGATATCAAACATTTTGAGTCCATCATTGCAAATTTGGATATGATATTATAATAATAGTTCAGTCCGTAAGGATATCAAAGGTAAGTTAATTTTGAGAAAATTAACAAGCAATTGACGAAAAACATATTTTGAACAGATAAAAAGTTTAGAATCATTAAAGAAACACATTTTTGAATTAAAAAAAAAATGGGAATCAATTTAAGAAACGCATGTTTTGAACAAGAGAGCATTTTGGACTTCATCGAAAAACTGCCCAGATTTTTTTCGTGGCTTTTCAATTCAAATATCACAACTGAATATAAGAAATTTTTTTGTAATTAAGTTTTAGTCACTTCTCTCAATGTTTCATAATTTTGATTCTTGCACAAATATTTGGCTTTTTCCAGATTTGTCAAGCAGTTAAGTCAAATACTGAATCGAATGGCAAACATGTTAACTGGACGGTTGAGCGCTAATACAAATTGTTTAACTCCACCATATAACTAAATTTGCCTAACCCAAGCCAGTATCTGGTAGCCCATGTGGGTTTCGTTTTTGTTATATTTTGATCTTACTCGTTTAACTATGTAAACTGAACTTGTCGACAATTGAATGTAATCATATTTTATTTGATGATGCATTTTACAGTTTGCAGACGTTGTAGGTCTTTATCCGTTGTCTTGGTAGATGGTTTTAACTTATACGTTTTGGATGGCAGTGTCATACACAATCTTACCACACTTCGATTTCTATATTTGGCATACATAAAAAATGCAACTGCCTTGCGTAAATCAAAACAAGAAAACAGTATGTAATTTCCAAAAAAATAGGTTGGTTTACATATCCTTGATTTGACACGGATTTTGACTTTAAGGAAACCACGATGGGTGTTGCGCGCAAGACAGGGAATGCTTACACTTCATGCACCTGATGCCACCCCTGTTTTGTAAAGGGGTTCGTGCATTTCAAGCTTTTGTTCTTTTTGTTTACGTTTTATCTTTTAGTTTGTTTCAAATTTATCTTGTCTCATTGGTATATGCACTTTTGATCTCTCCCATGGGAATTCTACACTAAACTTGAACTTGTTTCCATAACATTCTTTTGTTTAAATAAAATATATATATCAAGAATTAAATCATCCATTGTATATCAATTATCTGAGGAGTTTTTATGTGTAGGCAAGTTGTTTAGTGTCGCTTGTTTTCATGTTTACATTGTTTTTAAATATAATAGTTTTAGCATTGCATGCATAAGTTGAGATATTTAAATATTGGATGTATTGCACAATTAAATTTAAATATTTTAATTAAATGAAAACTAGTGCTATTGTTAACCATCGCAGCGTGCTGAGATTATTGCACAAAAAAATAAACCAGACAAAATATCCCACGTTATTAGTTTGACTGTTGATTTGTTCCTTGTTTCTGTAGAGCTGTTGCATATGCTATCACTTGACGCTGGTTATTATGTATTCGAAGATAATGCTTCGATAAAGAGCTACCTATAAACCTCACCATACAATGATGTTAGGCAAAAAATTATTTGAAAATATGTCTCAAAATTATCATGTTTTGAACAACCGACCACAAACCGATATTAGAAGAAAAAGGCAGTTAAGGCATTAGTGCCAGTAAATAATAGTACTCTACGTTCAGTATTGACGGCCTATGATTTGGTCTGCGAATTTTCGGTTAGCTCCAATCAAATTGATATCAAAGAATAATTGACCATCATGTCACATTCTTTATTTTAGTATTCTCAATTGGATTACAACGAATGGGTGAAAATTCAGTAGGCCGAGACTATTCACGGTATGGAATAAGAAAGCAATGTAGTGCACTTTTTATTAAGAGACTATTATTGAAACATCAAAGTTATTGTTTGTATAGTCACAGTTGTTTCTCCTACATTTCCCTAAAGATTATAGATCATGAATATTTGTCGTTATACGTAAATGGTGCATGTTAATATCAATTTAAAATTCCTGTGTAAACATCCTCGTGGCACGTTTCGCATTTTTTCTGAATTTTATTAAGCAAAACGAATTTAATAACAAGTTCATTAAATGGTTAATGGTGGAAAACTTGTTTATTTACTGGTTTTTAATTTTTTACATTTGCAATAAAAGCTATAATTTTATAAAGATATTCAAATATGCTCACATACAAGTATGCTCACATAATTTGTAGTGATTCATTTCATAATTTTTGAGTTTTTTTTTTAATCTTTTCATTTTGCAATATTATTATAATTTCATCAAATATCACTATACATGGACGTACCAGATGTTTTACTGAAGAAAACAAAATTAGAAGCCAATTTTATTTCAAATCTTTCACCTGATCAAGTAGCGTAACAATTGTAAGGAATCCAAATCATTGCTAATAAATCTATTACAAAATACCAATGTCAATATTATGCACTGTATGGCCATTTCGTTGATATACATCTCGTCAGCAGTGGTCTAGGTCAAAATGTTGGAAATCCGGTTAAAATACAATGACATTTAATAAGCAAAAATCTCAGAACCAAAAACAATCACTAAGCTAAAGGTTACCTCTGCATCAGAAGAAAGAGCCTTCGAAATTTTTGGTAATTTTAACAAGTATGAGCAGAAAAATTAAAGGCATTTATCTAATTAAACATGCCAGGATAAAAATTCTGACTCCTGGTCTGTGAAAAGCAAATTTGTGAAGAAGTATATACGTAACTTGATATTCATCGTCAAGCTGATTATTGAATTTGCTGCCGATTAGGTGGATGGTTATAAAGTTCTCTCCCTTGTATTCAGGTGCATAAGACAGAAAATATAATGATCAGCCTTACTGATTTTGCAAGGTAGATCACTCACGTAAAATACTACAACTACTTTTGACTCCTTCATAAAGTGTATATTTATTTCTTAACTGGTCCATTTTGCTCGTGTTTGCAGTAATGTTTTAGATTTGAATAAACGTAATCTATGTATTACCAGCAAATTATTAAGTCAAAGATTTCGATACCATGAATTATTTAAAACATTTACCAAATTCTTTAAAAAAAAATAAAAATATAATTTTAAAGTTTGGTTGCATCTAATAATGAATATCACACAAAAGATTTTATGAAAAGATGACAAATAAAGCTTGTCAATTGAAAAACAACTCATTAGGTCTTTGTAGTTACTTGAATAACTTATACATAAGGGTTATATTTATATAGATTTGGGTTGTTCATTTTATAATGCTTAAGCATTGTTTTCTGTGGTATCAAATTGACTCTCTGCTCAATAATTTACATCATAACTAATTTCATATAAAAGTCGGGGGGATATTCATCGCACCTCACACAAAGTTCAAGACGGCCCCTAGCAAACACAGTCAATATTTTGTTAAGTTTTGCCGTACATGCTGTTGATATTTTTGTTTTGTTTTGATTGATATCGTTTCTTAAGAGAACCAGGCCTGTTATCAACTGTGTTTAGATTTTGAACTAACTGTCAAACAGTTATTCAACTTATTTGAGGGCATTTAACAGCTTGTCGTGAGGTATGGGTATGTGTATATTATTGAAGGCCTAAGTTAAAACTGTAGAGGTTTGTGATTTACACGTTTTGGATGACTGCCTAACAGGTAATGATACCACACCTCCCTTTTCTATATAACATCAATTTTATTCGCTGAAACCTATGGCTTCGAAAAATTCTTTAGATTATCTTTCATCCATTCAATAATACACAGTCGCATATACCGATTGCACAAGCTTCACACTTAAAAAACTCCTCAACCAAATACCACAGTGTTTGAACGGAAATATAAAAAGATCGATAATTATGAGGTCAAATCTGGAATTATGGCAAGTGACTGTAAACCCGAAACTTGAAAATACTGAAAATACTGTAAAATAACGACACTAACAAAACCAAAGGGGACAATTTTTGGTGTGAAGGTAGTGAAATAATAAAAACCAAGAATAAGGTAACAAAAATATATGTAGTTAACATATTTTGATTTTCGGCAGAAAAATTACCTCAACTTGATGATCGTTATTTAAAAAGTTTGAATTATTGAGTAAATAATCATAATTGTATCACGTTTAATCTTTTATAGTAAAGCCAACATTAATAGTGAGCTTTGACAGTTAAAATTAAATGGTGATGTTTTGTTTAGTTGTCTTGTGTAACATTTAAAATTTTTAAATTGTAAAGTCACTTGTCCCAGTTCCAGATTTGACCTCGTATTTATCGATCATTTTCTTTTTCCGTTCCCACACTGTGAAAACCGTGAACCAAAATAAAACAAAATCTTGTACATGTTGTGGCATTAAAAATCATTCTCATTTTTCTCATATACTGGCCGATTAGACCAACAACACTTTGGCTATACTTTAGCTTAGAAACCTCAAGGTTGTGGGAGGTGGGGGAGGGGCTTTGAAATTTCCAAAATGGATCGGGGTTTGAATATAAAATACTACAATAGCTTATTACTATTTTTCCTTATTTCATTTACTGATTGGTTACATGTTAATATATTACTGCTTTAACACTTCTTGCCTATCTCATTGTATAATTTTTAAATTATCTTTTTATTGATATGAATATAATCAATTTCATTAGATCAGGTTTTTTTACTTAATTTCCTACAATAAAAATGAAAAAATAGAATGTTAAACAACTTGATATATAATAATTTTATCTCTTGTGGTTTACTATTGTGTCTCACTTGGGAAATTCACAATTAGAGAGACATTTATAGTACATGAAATAACAAATAAATGATTTTTTCTAGTTTTCACGCACATCCTTCATAAAAAATCAAAGTGGTATGAAT
The DNA here is from genome assembly GCA_032357055.1 of Geukensia granosissima. NCBI lineage: Eukaryota > Metazoa > Mollusca > Bivalvia > Mytilida > Mytilidae > Geukensia > Geukensia granosissima. The sequence goes on along the minus strand of JAULBM010325132.1, from coordinate 7,645 downwards.
TGATATTTTCAACATTTTCGTTTCCCTACATGATTGCAGTTCTTTTAATTTGAACGAGGTTGCATGGAAAGTGTTCAAAACTGATTCGATTTCATCAAACAATGCATCTTCATATAAAAATGTTTTTCTCAGCATGATAAAGATGCTAAATCGTTAAAGTAACACTCGATCACGTTGTTTCGATATACTACCACCCGAAAACCAAAACTTGAAAACAATTACAATTGTGAGTTTGTTGGGTTTATTGACAAAAACACCGGTAACAAATTTGCGGATTAAACCAATTCTATTGATTACAAATAAAAAAATTAATAAGCCATCAAAATATCCTCCCCATAAAAAATAAATACTTCTAGTTAAAATGTAGAACTATTTATACTGATATTATTCATTTGATTAATAAGGTTGGACCAGTCCTCATATGTTTGGTACCTAGTCTGTCTGATAAAGGTATATAACGGAAACCGCTTTACACACAACTGAACTTTTAAAATTTGCTATACACTGACTAAGTAGATCGTATCTTCAGAAACATGTCATATTCTTTCTTTAAAATTTTTTAAAGAAATAATGCTAAGATCATTATTGTTTGGGAAATTGTTTTTTAACAATGCTGTTGAACAAATGTAGTATTAATTCTTACAGCATTTATTAAACAGCATTGTAATTACATGTAACAGATTGGGACCAGTTATATATGCAACGTTTTCAACTCGTAGTTAAATTTTAACCAGTAGTTTAGGCAGATCATTACTAAAACTACCAAGGGATAGATATTTTCCATACTTTGCCGAAATTAAGTCTGTATCATTGCATTTCAAAAAATGAAAACAAATATATGTCACCGTCCTTGTTTTTAAGTTTCTGTTGGAACAAAAAAACCCACTATTTAAATTTTTATATAGGGAAAATACAAAATTCTGCAAATAGAAAGAAAGCAGCAGATAGTATTTTGAAATGCAATTTGTATAATAATTTTATAAAATGCTTTCAGGAAAAAAAATTTGAGGTCCCCGTTATAGTTTACGCGGTACAGAACAAAATGTTCAAATCATTGTGCAATTTTGGAATTAAAATTTGAAAGTGTTATCTTCATTTTTTGAGAGTTTTTAGTTTCTATCTTCAAGAAATGTGGAATAAATTAAATATGCGTGTGATGACAACAAAACCATGCATGTATAATTTGGATAGACACAAATAACATATTAATTTTAAGAGAAAAAATACTAATGACACTTCTTTCTCTAGACTGTTATAAATATATAGAAGAAATTTTACCAGAAATTACTAATCTTAACATGGTCAGTGGGATGTGCAGTGAAACAGTGTTTATCTACCTTAAACAATGCGTAAATCAATCAATTTTAACATGGAAATAAATTTAACTCTTCGTGAAGTAAATTGAACAACTTTACTGGGCCCAGACTGTTTTCTCCCGTATCAAGCCGAATTCAGAACAAATGGTTTTTGGAATTTCCACCAACTTGATATATACAATGTAATGACTAATGTTTTTTCATCTGATAGGGAAATATCAATCCTAAATGTTTGAACTAATATATTTCTATATTCACTTAAGCTTTGTATTTTTTTCACACAATGACTCTGATGTCAATCAGTAATTTCCGACAGTCAGAATATGTATTTGTGAATCAAATGAATATTTCGCAACGGTCAATTGGGTCTGAATGGGGACCCTAAAAGACGTCTAAGTGATCATTGTTGAAGATGAAATATCTGAAGAATCTATCTTCAAATATTAATTATAAGATTTTCATTAGGTAATTTTCCCTCCAGAACATTGCTTCTAGTTTTAACACCGACCTTTACATAATATTTCCTTGGCTTATTTAACTTACTCTCTTTATCCGGGCAGAAAATAAACTCTTTGTTGTTGTCAAAATTATTTTAAACGCCTATTTTTTAAATTGTTTTCTTAATGAACCCGATAGGTTACTATATATTCTTCTTTTGTTTTTCTAAAGACACTTTATTAATTTTGTCTTTAGCTATAGCCCACACTGTTTTGGTCCAAATAATAATAGTGTCTCTTTAAGTATTAGTCGACATAAAAATAAAGCAAGGAATCGTAAATTTTGGAGGAAAAGTAAATATTCTCTTGTAACCATTGGGCCAAAATATTGGAGATACTTGTAAAATGAATTCGAAGATACCAAAGGGGCAGACAGAAATCGTTAAGTATGTAACATATATTTGATACATGTGTAAAATTATAAGTACACTTTACAAAATAAGTTAAGCATGTTAAGGCTAAAATGATATATTTATATGATATAAAATAATGATACCTTTTTGGATAAATATCCGGCTGTTCACATTACATCATCTACTGTTTAATATATTCTCTTTTTTATTTTTGTCCATCTTCTTTGTATATCAATGTAGATTTTACACCAGTAGAACTTTTGATTTATTTGATTTGATTTGTAACAATGGTTGAATAAAAGTTTAAAGGTATGCAATCTCTTGTAGCTCGTGTCGTTTTCATAATCTGATGTAATTGAATTCAATTTCTTAAAAAACATTTTGGAGTAACTCTACTAAAGACAGTTTCCACTGTATAGTGCCAATAAAAAGACATAGATAGAACTCTAAGGAGTAGTTCCAATTTTTAGACAAAATTACGATTTCTTTGAATTGAAATTCAGTGTTTGATAAAACATTTGGATTTTAGTTACGATTTGCAGAATTGTATTTCCATTTTTTCTGATTTAAATGAGTAAAAGCATTTTAGTTGATTAGAAAGTATTGACTTGTGCAACTTTTTACGCAATCATGCAATTAATATTTACGACCATGATTTTTGCTTGTAAATCATGAACTGAGAATGCATGCTTATCTGTCATTTTTCATGAATAAACACTTCTAACATTAATAGATGTCACCAGGATCGGGGGAGAAGTCATTAGTTTAGAGTGCAGAAAAATCCTGTGAGAATTGAAACTATTTTTATAAATGAAATTGATGAAAACAGAGATAGGTCATTTACTTTGTAAAGTTAATTACTTAAATGTAATATAGATCATCCTTATCTACTTAATATTGACCAATTGTATCACATTTCAGACAACTTGGCGAGCAAGCGATGAAACGTCTATTGACGAAAGGATGATGGAAATACGATAAGACTTTCACGTGACTAGAATTGTATGTTTTGATGGCATAATTGCCGTAAATTGTTGAAGATTCGGAAGTGTCGTAAATAACGACAAATTCTTACAGATATTTTTGTTTTATTATAAATAGCTTTATTTATTTTGTTTTTAACGAGAAACATATCAGGAACAAAGATAATAATAGTTTAAATTGTTCGGAAATTTTTACTCTGATAATTAAAAACCTTTGATAAAATCGTTCAATATTTCTACCGGTTAATATGCCGTCATTACTGGTGGCAATAATTATGGGTAATTTATTGCCATTTCATCGGTTATTATTTCATATTTAAAATCTTCAGGTGAGCTCATTTGGTGTGATATATATATCATTAGTGCCTGCAAAGTATGAATGATACATAGTTATCCTTTACCTAAGATATTTACAGTAATTAAATATTATCACAGCAAGAATTACATGATTGGTTTAGTTTTAACTCCAATTTTACTCATAGTAAATCGTTTTAATTTCTTTCCAAATCATTCTAATCTCGACTACATGAACTAATGACAAAGACTTAAAAAAACTGATAGACAGAAAAACTTAATAAAAACTAAGGCATATTTGTAAAACCTCACATCTTTTATGTCAACAATTAGGAAGGTCATTAAAGTACAGCAATTGGGCGTTCGAAAGAGCTCAACAAGACTGGTTTAATATGGATATTTAGATATTTCAAGAAATTAATATCTGATTATCAGTATTAAGACTTTTTTATCATTCATACCGAATAGGTGATTTGCCAACTACCGACTTTCCGTTCTTTAAAAATTTTACTACAAGGGAAGTAATTTAATAAAAATTTATATCACGTGACATCGGACAAGTTGTCAGATTTGGCGACTAAATCCTCATAAATCGGCACGCTGGCATTTGAAATCTATAAAATGTTAAACAAAACAAATCGACACATAAAAGTTCATACTATTTCAACCAGTTTCACCAACGATGAGGGTTTAAAAAAAACATACAGATCAAGAAAAATAATGTTTGCATAAAAAATTTTGGTTGGTTGCATCCCGGGGGGTAACTTAGTTCCTTTTCAGGTAGGTGTGTGCCAATTTTTATTTGTAAACCAAACCCATACTTATATATTCGATTACTTAAAATGTAACCCATGTTTATATGGGTGACTAGTGAAAAAGCAGTCATATTTATATATAAAGTAAAGTGACATAAATAAATGACGTCAAAATTTCTATAAATAAAAGAAGGCAAATCGGAAAGGCTTTTCCGGGAATTTCAACTTTTATTAAATCGGTCTTATCAGTAAATATTGATAAACGCTATTATATAAGTATCTACAAAGCATATAAAATTTATATAGGAGATGATGAAAAACACACCCAAATCTATATAAAAATTGTCAAAAAATATACCCAAATTTTTGGCATATCCCCGTACAGCTGTATATAGGAAGTTACCCCCCCGGTACAATACGGAGAACTGAGGCATGAGGAAAACGAATTAACAAAAATTTGATAGGGCTTGTGGCAGTGGGGTTAATAGTTAATAGCCAATCCACTGTTTCGGTGTTTTTCAGCAGACGACCGGCATTCCAATCGCCTTTTATCCTGGCTCACTGACTATCGGCAGTATTTGGAATCTGGGGACAAAAGACGCGCGTTTTGATCCCAGCAGTAACAACGCCGATCTATTTCTTCACTCGTTTGAGACAGACTTTCTTCAAGAGCGATAGAAAATATTAAGAAATTTATCTCAAAGATCAATTGGTGGCTTTTAGATGTATTTCAGCATTCCAGAAATGAACGCGGATACAAACATATTATAAACGAATTGGTTTTTGATTATTTTATGGTTGTAATATCCGGTTTATTAAAACGCAAAAATACATGAAATCTCCCCTGAATAAATCAAAAGCTGATATTGGAACAAATTTAAACACAGGTCTTGAACAAAAGTGTGCAAAACATTTTTAACAGACTGGAGATACATAAGTAGTCATTCAATGCCCTTGTCGCTCTCAGAATTGACAGAAAGAATAGAATTTTTTTCATAAAAAATTGTATCCGCTAAAATAAGTTCTGTTGTGACACACTGTCATACATAACAATATACACAGACCATTTTTATTTTGTCTGTAATAATTTCTCAGTGGTGCTTTTGCCACCCAGAGCATATCACTTCACTCTTACAGTTTTCTAGTATTCCCGTTACCCGTGGTAAGTGGGTTTTCAGGTTGGGAAAGTCCTTTGGAAGCCTTAGGTTACCGGTGTGGAAGTCAGTTTTTAAGTTCGGTTATGTTGCAAATGAGTCCATACTTTCCCGACCTGTGACAATTAGTGAGCAGAAGTTCAAAGTTTTATTTAACACAATCCTATTGGCGCTTGTAATTCAATCTCTTTCTTCCTTTGCAGTCAAACACAAACAAGATCGTCTACTGGTTTTTGCTTGTCTCCTACGTAGTGTAGTAGTCAGCCGAAAACCAGCTAAACAGGTGTTTGCGAAAACTATAATTTTCGATCTGAAAACAGTAACCGGATTATAAAATTTTGTAATTTTAAAAAGTTCGATAGTTTCTTTCATAATATATTTGTTTGCTTTTATATATATGAAATGTAGTGATGGGAAAGGGGTACTTAAGTCAAAGAAATCTCACTAAATGATAAAAAAACTATTAAAAATGTAAACTTCTCATACAAGTTTTTATCATACTTGTGTAGTTATGGCCAGCAATGATGAGGATAAAGAAATGAAGAATTAAAATTGATATTGGTTTATTTTCTAAGTGTATTAATTATAAGAATCTGAAAGTGAAAATATGTCACTCTATGCTTCTATCTTTGAAATGGTTTGCATTTAGTGCCAAATCATGACACATATTTTATCATTGAAATGTAAGGTTCCATGTGGGTATGTTCATTTACAGTCTTGGTAAGTCATTTTTTGGAGTCCACATACCCGTTGTAAGTCAGGTTGCCCAGAAAATCCTAGAACACTGTCTTATATGATGATTAGTTTTTGATGAGATGAAATGATATATACATACATGTATGATGTTGATAGCAATGATCAAAATTTTAAAATAAAAATCCCTTATGGCCTAAAAATATACTTTTGTATTACTTTTTTTCATCCAAAATGATTAAAAAAATTGTTAATATAAAATGACTGAAATATTGTTGAAAGTGGCATTAAACCACAAACAAACAAACTGATTGTTATTCAGTAATTACTCTCTAGTCAGTTTGAATAAATTTCTTTTGGATTTTTATGGTTTGTCTGTAACTACTTTTTTCTGTCTTTGATTTTTTTCTTTGCCCACTTTTTGGGGAGGGTTGGGAGCCCACTAAACTAGTCTACCCCACCACGTATCTCATGTGCCTGTCTCAAGTCAGGAATTGTGGTTTTAGGTTTGTCTTTGTGTTAAATAATTCATTACATGTATTTTTTTTTGATAATTTCAAGTTCATGAAGTTTGAGCAGTATTATTTTACATATACAAGTTTATTTATTTTGGTCAATTTAAAGCTTTTCACAAGGACTTGAATTCCACCCTTGTTGAAGCCCTTGTGGAGACCTTAATATTTGTTATTTCCCTTTGTTTTTCTAAAGGATGAAATGCTGTCTCTCTAATATTAACCTCTTATCTTTTAATTAATTTTCATGTTTGTGATGTGTTTCACTGACAGTGAATATTTTGATTATATTGTTTCAGTGGATTGGTATGAGAAGCTTATTCACTGGTGAATATAAGGACCTTGTACACCTATAATAATAATAATGGTATTTTTTCAGATTGAATGGAGCTGTAAGAAATGACTAATAATAATAATGGTATTTTTTCAGATTGAATGGAGCTGTAAGAAATGACTAATAATTGGCCTGTTAATGAACCTGAATTCTTAGAAGACCTCTGTGTGCAGACATGTGTTACAAATTTGGAAACCATAGCAGTGAAGGGAGATAACCTGAGTTTTGACAATAAAACCCGGTGTTTGTCTTCTAGTTCCAAGTCTCTGTGATAAATTATTCAAGTGCATTCAAGAATCTCATTGCAGTGATAAAAAACATGCAGTTGGTCTTGGCTAGGAAAATTTGATGACACTGAAAATACACGTCTTTGCAAAATAGAATTTCTTCGAGCTGAATCACTGAGCAGTAATTTAAAGATTTACTCAAGCATCCATTTAAGCAGTTAGACTTCGTTGGCTGTTCATTTGAGTATTCGAATGTGGATGTTTTTAGTTTTATCAATTCATCAAAAGCCAAAAATTCGCTTTTATTATTAACTTTCGATTCCGAGGGACAATTTACTGTTGACGATGCACTGCAAACATATCTTCATAACCTGAGTAACCAGTATAAAGGTAGAATACCTGACCTAAAATTAGAGTGTCCTAATTTACAGAGACTTGTCCTTCGTGATGTTAATAGACGGGTGACAAGGAAACAAAAATTTCATTTTTAATCAACCTATCTGACACAGTGCTAATTTATATATCAA
>JAULBM010325121.1:0-13313 GCA_032357055.1 Geukensia granosissima | reverse complement strand
GTTGACGTTTTATGGAGAACGTTTAACTATACACATGTTATATATCTGTTATATTCTTTTTTGAAATACTAACATTTTATATTTGATAAAAGTTTTGTATCGTTTCTTTTGTTGGCTAGTATATTTTAAACAAATTTTAATTATTTTATTTGATCATGTAAACATTTTTGGATTTTTTTACGTTATAAACTTATTTTGTCATAACTGTGTCAGTATTATGCGTGCATTCACAAAAATAAAATCAACAAAATAAAAAATAATGAAAATAAAATTCACAACAAATTGAATCCTCTATGAAAAACTGCTTATAATGATACATCACAAAATGTTTGGAATTTTTTATAGGAATGCAACAAATTCAGAAAGATGCATCAAAATAGAACTGAGATATACACAAGTTAGCAGATCGTTTTGCTGTATACGTGTCTGACTGAAAATCTATCCCCATTGACTCATAAGATATTTGTTGAAGAGGAGAAAAAGGCATTTTCTGGAACATTTCATCAGACATAAAACGAAGCGGAAAGTCTCCATTCTTTTGCACACATTTATTAAAACTTCTTTCTTTAGTTGCTAAGAAAGGACACATTTTGTAGTGCTCCTATATTTCATTACCTTTTATTTTTGTGTCTTTTTATGAATCAAGCAATAGCTTAAAGTTTCATTGATAATAGTATTTTCTTTAATCGAGATAGATAATCCTTCAAATTTCGAGCTTTCAGATCGTAGAAAATGGAATCAACTTGGCTTTTCTAATTTTTTCATTGAGTTATTTTGCCGTATGATGTGAAAATATTGTCTGAAAAATCCAGCTGAATATTCAAACCCTCAACAAAAGACCGCTAAACTGCACGTCACGTTGTTAATCATTGCACCCAGGTTGAGAATCTTTCTTTTGTAAATTCAGTCGAAAAACGTGAAAGAAACCAAAATTACCACTGTTAGATAAACAGGAAGAATTTTCGTATGCTATATGTACATTTCAAGGAGTAACATCTCAGCAGTAGCATTAGAATCAACAAGCTGGGAGTCCAAGATTCAAAAACAGCAAAAAGAAGCACTCAAATCCACACATAAGAAAAAAACATAAGAATTAGAGCTATGTAGATTACATACAACAACGAACAAGAATTTTAGTTTGTAATAAAGAAGAATAATTAGCGCAATCAATCTTTAAAGTCGGTTATTGTGCAGTAAAAATGAGATGACGAAAATTTGTAAAAATGTTTTCGCAAATCATAATTAGTATTATTATTATTATTGACCTGACTGCAATCAGCGTACAAAGACAACATATTGACCAAAGATTTCATGATAAAATAGATTTAACATTATAATTCAAGATTGATTGAGATATGTATGTAAACGCAGCGATTTAGTCGCTATTCGTCATCTCTAACATATGAGTCCGCCACCTTCACACCACAGTCATTTCAAGACGACTATCCTTCCTTAAACTCGTAAGGATAAAATAATTCTGGCTTATATGCAGCAGTTTGGTGGATTCATGACTTTGTGTTTTATATAAATGGAGGCTTTTAAAATACAGAAATTGGCCATTTATGTACAAATCTTTGAATTGTCATTCTTTTTCACGATCGGTATTTGCTCAACCATTACTATCTTGCGATTTGACAACTTACAATATTAAATGTGTTTATTATTTCTTTACTTTTTCGGATACAACTGGTTACATTTGATTTATGTTCAGAACACCTAGCCACGTGCAAACAAAAACAAAATACAATAAATGTTTTCTTACACTTCTCATTATTGTTTAAGGTAACACTGGTTTTACATACTACCCCTTAGATCTTTTAGCAATAATTGTCTCGGGATGTTTGTATTTTATATAATCCATCATGTTTTCTGACTTCCCTCAAACATGTTTAACAAGGATACGGTCGGTTTTTTTATAGTAACTCCTCAAATTGTTCTACGCTCGTGTGTACCACGGAACAATAACTTCTTCATTTTTCATTATATACTACTCTTTTTCATTTAATATATTTAAGAATTGTTGCTCAGGGACGGTCCATTTTATTGAAGATGAAATGGTATCTTCTTCTCGAACAAATTATTTTTAACATTCTTTCTCTTCTTCAACCAGTTTTTTAATGTAGTTATCCCAAAACAAATTGTTGACAAGATTATTTTTTTATCGTTAGATATTGGATATTATTAATTAATGGCTTAAGATGGAAAAATAACTTATTTACAATTTGCCAAAATCTTGAGAAAACACACTCTCAAAAAGATTCCAGACTCAAGCCAAAGTTTATATGATTCCTCTCTGTAATATAACAGAAAGGATTGGAATCCGAGATTAATTAAGCCTTCTGAAATTTAAACCACGAATCAAACCCACATTCAGTTTACTCCTTCAAAACATGTTCTTATTAAAGAATGTAAGGGAGGAAATGGGTAACTTTTTGTTATGATGGGAAATAATTCTTGAAGTCGTTTGCATGATTTATATACATCAATTTGATATTCAACTTCATGTAGATCGTTTAGATTAGAATTGGTGAGCATACAACTTGCCCTTTTTATACAGTTTTGGAGGGAAAAAAGTTTAAACTTTAATATATTTTATACTTTTGTAATACGTTTGTGAATCTATATACATATTCTTGAGTCGGAAGGAGAAATATTTTATGTGTATAATCAAATCCTTAAGATAACCCTTTTCAGATGCTTTGAATTTTTATAAAAGACCCTAATTTTATCCAATTAAATTTCTAACATTATTCATGAAGAATATATAACTGTGGAAAAACGAAACGTAAAATTGTATAACATTAGAAATAATGTTTGTCTGAAAAACCTTTTTAACCTGTCAATGTTATGATTAATTTTTATATCCTATCAAATTTATGTAGCATTATATGTCATAGCTTTTTAAGATGGCAGTCCTAGTGAACTCCAACTTTAATCCCTTGTACGGTTTCGAAAACTACTTTTCTACATATATTGCAAGCATCTAAGTAACACAGATTTAAACAAGTAACGTGAGACTGAAGATGACTTCAAGAATTATTTCCGTAAACCAATGTCTGCTCTCACCCACAGTTTTATAATGTTTAAACCATATGGAGACTAGTCGATGTGCATATCCACTAGTCTCTATATGGCTACGTCTTCTTGGTCAGCTTATTTCTTTGAAACATGTTGTACATTTGTTCTAAAATATTGTTAATAATCAGAATGCACAATAAATTGATTAAAATATACTCATGTATACTGGTTGAATTTGTGGTAGCAATATCGATTAGTGTACATATTAATGTTAACCACATTCATTTCACAACAGATGCATTTCTAAATACAAAGTACAAACAAAATTTAAAACTTTACTTTAAATCATCCGTTTGAATTACGGTCAAAACGAAAATTTGTGTACAATTGTATGCATGTGTAATATGAAAGAAATGTTGGAAACGTTAATTATTTACTGGTAAATATAAATTATATATTTTAACATTTCAATTTGTTCTTAATATTTTTGTAACACAACTAACGTAATAAACGTAATAAGCTATGACAATGTTTTTCTATTATTAGATTAAATGCCGTAGGCATTCAATTTATAAAAGTTAACATTACACGAATTAAATTATGTTTAGATACTGCTTACAGCTTATATTTAAGATATCGAATATAATAAGTAATGAAATTTAATTTTTACCAACCTACAAAATTTAGTGGAATTTTTAATATTAAAGAATATTTTTAAAGTTGCATTGTTAGTAAGGACATGGATTTAAAAAGTAAATTCAATTTGGTGCCACCCTGAATTATTTAATATATATTTACTACATATTGGACTTTGATAATATTTGAAAATAAAAAAAAAACAAATTATAAAACAATCGAAAAAATTCTGAAAATTACAAAACAAAAGAAATAAGCCTACATAGTAGGTGACTGTTTTAAAGTTCAGTTAATAATGTTTTTATTAAAACTGATAATACAATTTCGAATACATCTTGTGAAATCAATGTACACAAATAGCAAATAATGATATCAAGTATTTGTAATATTTCTTATTGCATACTGAATCATTTCTACATTCTAACCAAATGATTAATGGATGCGTTTGCAAAGAAACAAATAAATTGTTAACTTTAAATTATGCCCGTACGACATGCTATCAAGTACAATGACGGGTCATATGTCATTGGAGCACTTAATATGTACGTGACAAGAACATTAATAATTCAGTAAATATAAAATTATTTTTTCTTGTTTAATTGTCCTGCATCAAATAGTTAACAATACAAAAACTTAAACATTAAAAGTTAGGCTTCAAAATGAACTTTGAAATATGGGATATGTAACTTTTCAGTTCTCAACACAACAGCCAATTAAGACAATAGTCACAGTCGTTACTGAAACTATTGAAACATTTTGATTTATATCAGAAATAAAATCAGCTAGGGAAATTAAAGGATAAGAATTATATTTAAAAATCGACGGAAGTAACAACCTCAAAATAAAGCTAAGCTACATGTATCGTAAAATTATTTATTAAAATGAGATATTTAATACGAATTAGACATAATAAAATACATAATGTAATAATGTAAACCCTTGGCCTGGTCAAAACAATAAATAAACCTCCTGTAATAAACAAACACTATCCAGATGGATGCAAAATTTAAAGAATGTAAGGAAAACTTACCGAACGGTATGATTTACAAGAAGTTTAGAATCGGCTTGTGTGATTGCTTGAAGTGCCAATTTAAGACCACCAACACTTGATGATGCGTTTAATCCATGGTAAGTATTTGAAGGTGCCATCCACGCAATACGAAACTCCCTAGAACAAACAGATTTCATTCCAAAAAGAAACAATGTAATAGTAAATAAATACTCTCTCATCACACACATTTTTAAAATTTCACACGTGATGCGGCAAGGATATCCATTTAGGCCTCTGAATTATACTTTTAATAGGTCAACAAATTCACTTGTAGCTAGTGTGAAAAAACACAATCACAAATTCAAATATGTTAAAGAACAATACATAAATTTTAAAGACACAACATAATCACAGATACATTGTCTTCCATTTTGTGACAATATAAAATAATGACGTAATCGAAAGAGCCAATGAAATACAACGTTACAATTAGTATTTTGGTAATATGTATTTCATACAGACAGATAGCCATTCTAATATTTATAAAAGACATATTTACGGTCACCACTGTTGACAGCTTGTTCTCTCACCATTCATCATATCAAAGAAAAAGTGTGTGAACAATGAGTGTTATTAAGAGTTATATCTTTAAGTGTTGTTTATTAAATCTGGTGCAAAAAAATGATATATATGTAACCAGCATAGTGGTTTGATTTGATCCGCTTTAGGTCACCCATTTTTGGTATCTCTTTGTTTGTCAGTTATATTGATATTTGAAATAGGGCGTTCACAAATAAATGATCTATAAATTATGAAATTTGAAATAGTGTTTACAATTACATACAATGATATGCTAGATGTTTCATAAGTAGGATGTTAATACCTTTTCGAATTGTGCTATTAAGCGAATTTACATATGTAATTCAAATTTTATCACTCTTATACACATATTTTATATACGTTTTTCTTTTATTATTGATGGAAATAAAATATTCAAGTGGTTTCAAGAAAAATATCCAGAATATATTTGGTCAATCGGCACCAATGCCAAAGACAGATCGATCTTCATTAAAAAAACATCAGGGTAGGTGCACATTCTGTGTTAATAGAATCTAGACAATATTCAAGACCCAAAAAATCCAGCATCATTAAGGTCAAATATTACAAGAATGAAAACATCTTTACATATATCCTAATGTTACCGTTAAATTTGTACCTTAGGGAACAACCTTATAACTCTGAGGATGGCTTATGGTTTTTCACCAAAATATATTCCTGATGCCAAACGTTATGAAAAACATTTTCTTGACAGTCGGGTAACAAAAAAATATTTTGAAGCCAACTTCTCTTCATCAAGCGAAATGTAAATTTGAAAAAAAAAACCAATTATTTGAGAAAAAAACCAAACCCCCTTATAATTAAAAGTTCATGAGTATTATAACATTACTGATATTCAATCGATCGATATTACATAGAACCCAAACAGGTATGCATCAATAAAAAATGTGTTTCTTTCTTAGACAAGCCTTTAAAATAACAAAAATCAAACTGTATGTCGGCTTATTGATACTGTTACAAAGAAATGACGATTGGGTCAGATAGAACTTCAACAACAAAAAAAGGGAATTTCCAAATATAGAGGTCTCCAAAAGGTCTTCAACAAGGTTTAAGAAACCGTCCTTGTGAAATGCACCTAGCCGTCCTAAATAAAAAAATCTGTATACTAAATCAATACTCCTCATTTTCAATATTGTCAAACGGAACATGTAACAAAACAAAAAAACATTAAGATAAACCTATGAATTGTGACAGGCATATGAGACAACTGGTGGTTTCATACACCAACCCTTCCCAATAAGTGTCCAAACGACAAAATCAAAGAAAACAATATGTGCATATCACACATTATTGATGCATGTATCTGAATTTATTGTCTGTTGTCTCATATTTGTCTATAGCTATAAGATTAGAATAATTCTATGCTTTAAGCAAATATGATATTAAAACTTAAATTGAAAAATGAAAATACAGTAGATTATAATTCATTAATCCAAAGATAAAAAGGAAAATAAATTCAGTTTTGTAAAATTAACTGTTTTATAAATGTAATTATATCTTTCTTCTATAAGTTTATATTTACCTTATCTTTAATCTATAAAATGCTGCCACTTTTGGGCAAAATATCTATGATGCCATGTAGATCTGAAAATGTCTACTACGTAGAACTTTCGTTACGTTACATCCATGAATATGCATAATTACATAAAAGTAAAAGTGAAGTGTTTAATGTTCAGAGCGTTTACTGGCAACGAGGTCAATCTATTCATTTAACTTAATGCATAATAACTAAAAACTGCTTACACCTTTCAAAGCAGTATTTTCAATCCTCCAACGATAAACTCATCCAAGATACAAAAGCTGAGTCTAATGTATCAAAAGATCTGCATAAGGATACATGTTCATAGTGGAATGCTAGTGTGTAAGCCGACACACGACAAATTCGAAACAAATAAGAAGAAAAAACAGAAATAAAAATTCTAGAGGATTGGACTCCACCAACTTCTTTAGAAAACACGATTGAGACCTGGCGAAGGTTTCACAAAAAGTCGTAAGACTTAAGACTGTATAACGTAAGTGGGTAAGCATTTTCTGTCCTGGGCATATTCAGGATTATCATTAATATTTTTACACAAAACGTTACATTCTTGATGAAATATTCAAATCTGCCCCGTCGTTTTGTCGATGTACTGATCATCAATTTGGCCAAAACAATTTCTGCAGAGAAGATGAAAATATAAATGTTTATGGTCGACGGATCCTAGGTGATAACAAAATGCCCTTTTGGCTAAAAAAATCATTCTAATTCATAATATTTTCAAAGATTGTAAAAAAACTTAAATCGAAAATATGTATTATTCTTTTCGAAAATAGTCTTTTGTAACCTATTAATTGAATGACATTTGCACTCTTCACATTACCCTCTTATGACTGTCAATACTGGTGTAACTGAGGCAGCATTTATGGGTATGTGACAATTTGACGTTCAGCGCAGTTTACTTTCTTAAATTTACACGTGTATTATTACTTTATAAATTATGGAAAATTGGCAAAATCCTGCGGTTATTATCGAAAACTTTTATGACTTGTAAAAGAACAAGATCCAAACATAGCAAAAGAAGCACTCAAATCCAAACAAATCGAAAAGGGAAGCCAAATCCTACGACAGGAAAAACTACTAAGTGCAATACTTTTCGGTTTTCAGTATTTTCATTGCTTTACAATTTTAACAAATACAGCAAATTTCTGTAAAACATTGTTAGATAAATTTAATGTCAGACAAGTCTGACAACTGAGCTGGTGAATACCCTCGGGGACATGATCCACCAGCAGAGGTATAAACCCAGTGGTTTCAAAATACAAAATTACCGATGTTGAATAAATATGGATAATTCTGGTATGCTATATATACATTTCAAGGAGTAACATCTCATTAGTAGCATATAACAGATAAATTTTAATGTCAGACAAGTCTGAGAACTGGGCTAAGGATTTAGTCTCGGGGACGATGCGTCCTTACAGAGACCCTAGTATTCAAAGAAATACTTGCCACGTGGAAGTATAGCCGTATAGATATTAACATTGAAAACCACAAAGGAAATTGATATTCATGACAGATCTTTAAATGTGCAAAGATTGGTTCTGATGTTTTTGTGCGAACTTTATTAAAATCGACAAAAATGTACCAAATTGTGTATCAATTTAAGTTATTTCTTAGTAGTTTCTCATCTAAATCTTTTTCAATGCATCATGTGATCCCTGTATGATCAATAAAACTAGAAAACTGTTGGATTTATTTAGACATTATTCAATACAACGACATAATTAAAAGGTATTAAGCCACTTTTCGTTTTTTAGCAACAATTCTTGTGCCTTTACGACCCTTTTTATTTTCTAATTATTATTTTAAAATATCAATTTTTAGACAGTATTTAAACATTGAAATCAGATAAGCCATAGTTGAAGGATATCTCATAACAAAAAACTGCGGTATTGCATGACATAAATGTTACTTCCGGTTTGCACACTATTGTCTCATCACATCGTACTTCAAAGGCAAAGAGCTATATTTAATTTTATTTACACCAATTTGTGCGAAATGCTTTCAAGTTCCATTCCATTGTCTTTATCAAAGATTGTTATGTGCTAAGACCTTAGGAAAAATGAGAAACTTTTTTAGCAGTCCTCTCCATTTCGATGTCGCATTATCCGATCAAATTGACACAAAAAATTAAATTAGGTAATCTTTTATAGGTATGTTGTAAACAAATATTCCCCGCAAAAATACAACCTTTTGAATTTTTACAGAATAGAAAATTTTAACCGTGAAGGCTTCATAGTAACTGCTATATTATTTGATTGTCTTTCTTTGTTAGAAAATGAAACAGCCATTCAAAACTTATCCATTGCAAACATCTAAAAGTTGAATTCATGTTTATTATAAAATATTGAAGACGGCTTGTTAGATATTGATAATTTGCATCTTGAAAGCGACATAAAACAGTTGGATTGGACAAATGGAAAACAATTTGAAAAATGTCAGTCTCATGAAAAAGAAAAGACTGCTCACGACACAGACAATTGAAAAAAAACATGAGTTAAACTCAGGTGCTCGGAAGGGTAAGCAGTTTCTGCTCTTTTAAAAACGCCCAGCTAGTAGATCATTGACCCTTCCAAGAAAATAACTTAAAGTTACTATTGAACGTAGAAAAGAAGTGGGTTGTGTCTTTCAAATTATTCCAAATTATTTCTATTCAATATTGAACCGAATAAAAATGATTTAAAGCTACTATCGAACGCAGAAAAGAAGTGGATTGTGTCTTTCTGGCATATACTCCAAATTCTTTCTATTCAATATTGAACCGAATAAAAATAACTTAAAGCTACTATCGAACGTAGAATAGAAGTGGGTTGCGTCTTTCTGGCATACATTCCAAATTCTTTCTATTTAATATTGAACCGAATAAAATTCAAAATTACAAATATTCAACTGCAACAAGAGAACAGCACGTTGAGATGTTTATTCCAACAATCGTAACTATTCGGCCATTCCCGCTCTCTCCAATAGATATTTCGAAAGAGAAGCGGAAATAGCCGAGTAGTTACGATTGCTATTCTACAAGAAAAGATCCGTCTTCAGATGGTTAAAGGATATTCAATACCATCTAATACAGTATTGTGACGTTGATCGAAAGATATATAAGGTGATGACTTCAGGGATGCAATGCATTCTTCGTGATTAATTTTGTCTAAACGACGAAAAATATAGGCTGTAAGATACAAACGCTTTTACTGGTCTTACTGTTTTAGTTAATTAACGGAAGGTGCATGACTATTTGAAAGTTGACGTCTTATAAACAGTTTTGTTTGTAGTTTTCGACCGAAAAAAATTCTAAAAAGTGATAAATGAATTTAGCAAAGTTAGCAGTGTCGGTTGTGTCTTTTATTCTAATCATGACCCATGCATTAAAAAAAGAATTGTTGCCTACAGGTTTAGACGTCCTTGATCTTGGCAATATCTTATACATACCCAAGAAAGTTAGGGTATTTATCCTGATTCAAACAACCTGTCCCAGTATATCTTATACCTAAATATCACATGATCGCAGTTTTTAGATAAATCACCTCAGATTTGCGATGAGGGCGACAGGTCCATATTTTGCAGCCTTTCATAATGGTGGACTGGTCGGCATAGAGTCAGAATAATGTGTCTGGGTAAAGTGGCACGTCTTCCTGCGGACTGTTGCTTTCGTGAACTAGCACGTTAAAATCCGGCTCAGCGTGTCTGTCTAGTAAAAAGAAGGGTTCATTCATCATCATCATCATTCATTACTATGCTCTCGTCCTGAATATGCATGAAATATTTGCCACTGAACGTTAAACAACAATCAATCAATCAATCAATCAATCCTTCATATGTATGGGTTTTTTTTTAAACAAAATGAAAAGATATGGGTTAATATCAGAGAGACTGCACTCCAACCACGAGAAAACAGACAGAGGGAATTTACAAATCTAGAGGTCTCAACAAGGTTTTCAAAAAAGTGTTCATTGTGAAAAAAAATTGTATTTAAAAATTAATAATGCTCTAGCCTGAATATCAACAAAAATGCACCTGATACAAATCATATAACTCAAAGAAAAATATATGACCACAACCCGGGACCTGATCAGGCACATGGGACAAATGGTGAAATTAAATTAGTCAAGGGGAATCCCAACCCAAAGAGTGGTCCAAAGAGAAAATCAAAGAAAATAAACGTGACAAAAGCAGTAAAAAACGAACTATAAAAACCAAACAGAATTTCAAAACTTCTACCAGAGTGTACATGAATAACAATAAATATACTGAACAAAAATACATGCAAAAAATTCACTTCTAGTGATTGTTCACCGTTATTGAAAGCAAGCTTATAATTAAGGTGAGATTCCCGATGATAAAATATCAATATGAAAAAGGGAGATGTGGCAGGATTGTCCAAGAGACAGCCATCCACTAAATAACAGTCGAATTAAAACTTATACAGGTCACTTCAAGCCTCTCACAACGAAAGTTTATTTTACACGGTATGTCCGACAACTTAGTATATTGTCGAAAGACGTGATGAAAGATGCGATTTGTGCAATGCTAAATTAATATCTATGTAAGAAAACGATAAGTGTATTTTTATCTCTACCAAAAAAAACAGATATAATGTTCTGAAAACAACCCCGAAGATTCACAGATTGTGAATACGTTTATTTAAAAAACATTGAGATTCAAGGGATAATTTTAAAATTTATTTGTTTTACATGCAATGTTTCTACAGAATGTAGGTCCAGTGTAGAATACCGATTTGAGAGATCAAACGTGCATAGATCAAGGAGACAGGACAAATTTAAAAAAGACTCAAAGATAAAACAAAATCCTGGTTTAGGTCTATCCGTTATTCCCTGCCATATTTTTATATTATATCTTTGTTTTCAGGGGGTACCCAATACCAAAAGGAAGTAACTCTGTAAAAATCATCTAAACGTTTTAACCAAGCATTATTTTATGTTAAAAATTAATGCATTTCAGTGATCAAAATTTTTTATGATGAAATTACTATATATCATTAAAATAATTCCAGAGAAATGTGTGATTCAAGTTCCTAAAATTTTCATGTTTTCCTCCTTTCATCAAAGTAAATGTCTAAACAAAATATAAAGAAAATTAAACGAGTGGAATTTATTTTCGTTATTGTGCAGGGTACCCCCTTAAGCAACTAACCATAAGCATTAGGCATACATAAGCAATGTTTATCAGGTGGGTGATACATTTATGTACAGTATACGTTTGAGGTGTAAATCACAAGTAGTTGAAATGTTAGTTGATACATTCCCATAAAATTATCTTGGAACTAAGTTTTCAACCACAGCTTCGGATGTTTATTAAGAAAATATACTGACAGACTTTAAAAACGCAACACTAAATATTTTATGTACTTGCTTGTTTAAGAATAGTCGTAAAATAATATTATTGCCTATAAACTCATTTCAACTTTCATTTAATGAATTATCTTGATTTAAGAAAAAAAAAAAGATGAATCAGACGAAAGTCGTTATATACAGGCACAGCGTTACATTTCTTAAGCTTTACTTTATTTGCAACGAGTTTGACCATAGTTGTTTCGAATGGCAGCTTCGTATCCTGTTTGCATCGATTGACACAGGTTTCTGACAGTTCTACAAGGAATAATCCTCCTGCAGGGAAATCTCAAGTTCACGTGTAGTTGACGTGTAGTTGCCCTAGCTGTCGTAAATTGATCCCGTAAATGACGTAGTCGAATGAAATTTTGCTGACGCTGCGTAGTAACTTTGGGTTGGCAGTGTCTTAGGCAATCATGTACAGTTCTACTTATTCTAATTCTATGAAATAAACGGCTTTTGGTCAAGTTATTCACCTCAAAATTCATTGCAACATCTAGTTGGCTCATCCCTGTTCGTAACATGTCCGTAACATCCCAAAAACTTGATTTCGATTTTCATAATTTAAACGTTACATTGCATAATCGAATAAAGTTATCTGGATTAAAGTTGGCCCGTGAATGCAACAAATGATTTTGAAAAGAAAAACTGTTTAAAAAGTGCTTCGGACTGAAATTCCAATGCGTGTAAATTGTTCCCAATTTGGCGGGATTTTTACCTGTAAAGTTTAAATAATTTTTTATCGATAAGTTGATGTACGGTGGACAAAGACATTAAAATCAATTATATGCTCTTGATAGTTTAAAGAAAAAGCATAAATATGGTGTTGCGTTTTTTAAAGTCCGTAAGTATATAACATTTTCCCATTAAATGATTCATCATTTCTTTCAATTACCAATATTGAATATTAAATTAATATGGAAAATTTATGCTATGCTAAATTTCCAAGAATTTTCTCATCAGTAGCATTTGATCCGAATCAACGAAGTCAACACAGTAAAAGAAGCACGTAATTCAAAACAAATAAAAAAGAAAAGTCAAATTCGACGACAGGGACATTTACTAGGTGAAATACTTTTTGTAACCTTTCCTTATTTTCAGTGCGTTAGAATTTTAGCGAATACAGCAAATTTCTGTAAAACGTTATTTGATAAATTTGGCC
>JAULBM010325110.1:0-13313 GCA_032357055.1 Geukensia granosissima | reverse complement strand
TACTCCTAATGAACCGTGCAGGAACAATTACCCAAACTTTAAAACGTGCTTTATCAATAACTGATGTATTATTCCTCATATTTTCAATATCTCCGTTTTTTCTTTGCCCCACTGCCAAAGAGCAAGCAGGCGACACACGTCTTCCGAGGAAGACTCAATACTAAGTTTAAAGAAACGTTTTATTTCACAGAGAACTTCATTTTCAACGAAATAAAAGGAAGCTTTGAAAATTCCAAAAAATAAGAGGTCAAGGACAGCCTTGTTTCTCTGCTGTATGGAAATGAATTTTTGATGTATCAGCCTATCAGAAACAGGAATCATCAATAGCGATAGTGTGTTTTGTCGGATTGAGATGAAGTAAAAAAATTTAATTAAGTAACCAGCTTAGACACTTTTGTCAGATATTATTTCATTTGGCCAAGTAGTTTCTGAGGAGAAGTTATATTTATGTATCAGGCTATCAGAATGAAGAAATATTCATGACAACCATATCTGTTTTAATCAGAACAAAATGTGGACACTATATTAAAGTCCCTGTATAAGAGCTCACTTTAAAATATGGTTCCATTTGGACAAGGGGTTTTAGGGTATAATTTTTTTTTATCAGCCAACCAGAAACAAGAATTGTCCGAGACAGCCATGTTTGTAGGCGAATAATGAAGAAAAGAGGAAATTATATAAAAGATCTTCCATACATGTTTCCTGTCAAGTTTGCTTCTATTTATCCTAGCGGTAACAAAAAAGAAACTGTTTAAAAAATCAGGCAATCAGAAACAGAAATTGTCCGTGGCAGTCATATTTGAAGTTCGATCGGGACGAAAAGAGGAAACTTCGCAAAGGACCTCTCATCTGTGCTTCCTGGAAGTTTCAGAGGGAAGACCCTTTTAGAATCAGGGTGTCTGACTAGAGCTTTTTACAGAATTGGGCTAACGGAAACACCCACTCCTTATTTTTACATAATTATAAATTTGTTAACACATTTCAAAGATGTTTTCTTGTAGTTGTGATCAAACGTGGTCCCAACATTTTAGCTCACCTGGTTACAGGTTCACAGGCTATGTGAGCTTTTGTGTTTACTTGGCGTCCGTCTGTTGTCGTTAACTTTTACAGTTTTTTATATTCTCCTCTGAAACCTCGGGGCCAAATAGACTCAAACATTACAGGAAACATTAATGGGAGTATAAAAATAGGAGATGTGGCATGATTGTCCATGAGTCAGCCACCCACCAAATGACAGTAGAATTTAAACTTCTAGGTCCTTTACAAAGTTTCCTAGTTTCGTCCCGATCGTTAAAAAACAAAGAAATTTTTTTCTATAAATGCTTCACTTTTACCAAATTTTGTTGTTTCCTTCTGACCGGTATTCATTCTCGTAAAATTTCATATGGAGGCATTTTTCTATTAGAGAGACATCTAAGACGTGTAAAATACAAACATCTACAATTATTTTGTCAACTGTCTGGTCAGCGATACAGGTTCAGTCCCCTGAGAGTCTAGTTTCATTTAGTTAATTTTCTTGACAAATTTAACTTTTTATCAAATGAAGGAGGTAAAATAATATTTTTTCTACCTATAAGATGAAAATTCTTACCTATTGGTGAAACAATATATATCTCAAATAAATTTTTGTTTCGTAAAACTTTTCGAATGAGAAAATTGAAAGGGAAGGGCTTAAAGGTAATTATGTTTGTTATTTAACTCAACGATTTAAGAGGGTATGTTGCGACATAGCTTGCATTATCTCTTGGAAAAGTAAGTAAACCAAATACTGGACATGAAACAAAACACGTTTAAACAGATACATATCACTTCACAGTATATTATTACTAAAGTCGTATAAGCAACTTAATTTGAATTATTGCACACACTTTTACAAAAATAAAATCAATCGATCAAGTTGATCATAGTTAACAGCTGGTGTGAAATCATTGAGTTAACTGTCAATTAAAAAATTAATTTTAAGTGAATTTCAAAGTCGAAACAAAAACGTAATCTTATTACAAGCTTTTAACATCTTTAGTGATATCATATATCTCTTCGAACATAACCAGTATCAAATCTTTGATTTGTTCATCTGCATTTGCCTAAAATGATAGAAATCAAAAGGATTGTGCAGCCATTATTAAATCTGGTTCTGTTTTGTTATTCAGTTATTCAATAAAACCTCTGATCATTTCCTTAAAAGATAGAGTAGTGTATTTTAGCATGAATTCCAAACATACCTTTTGTCTTCAGCAACCCTAGTGGTTGTATCTTTTTGTTAATAAAGTTTGATCGTTGTATTTCCAATATTTTTTCATTGGTTGATTTAGAGGACATCTTTCTCCACTTTGAAATTTATCTGATAAATTTTAAATGTGTTTTAATTTTGCATCGTCTTAGAACCAAGACATATGTTCCATTAGTCACTGCTTTCTCTACATTATTAACAAGCATTGATAATTACTAGATCTATATGATAAGGAAAGAAATAACTTTTGTTTCCGACTAACTTTCAGTCTGTCTAAAATATATCACAAGTAAAATAAGATTTAGAATTTCAGTTAAAACAAAAAAAAACTTAACTGAATTTCAAACATTTTGACTTCAAGCGCTGTTGACGGGTTGTCGATCAACAAATAATGACCATATGGTGCATCAAATTGATATTGGTATTTTGTGATACATTTCTTACTACCACTGGGTGTATGTTACTGCTGGTGAACTGTTAGTCCCCGAGGACATTGGCAGCCCAGTAGCCAGACTTTTTATTCTGGTATGATTCATTACATAAATTTTGTCCGTTCAAAATTATTAAAAAAATACCATTTTATAAGCCTTTCCAGAGGTAACCCTAAACTTAGTTTGGACTGACAATTTAGATTGTTTTGGTTCCAATGTTTGGGATTATTGATTGTCATTGAAATTTTTACATTTTTACCAACATTTTGCCTTCAAGCACAGCAGAAGAGTCGGCAATTAACGAAATTGCCATACAGTGTATATAACTGATTTGTCCAACATATTTATACCACTATTAAATTCAACTTGTTAAGTCCAAGGTAGAATAGCCATGTAAAAGATCAAAAGTGCGTAGTTCAAAGAGACACAAACTAAAATGCAAAACGACACAAATAGAACAAAGGCTCGGTATCTATTAACACCTTAACAAAACAGACTGGGATCAGGTGCTCCGGAAGGATAAGCATCCCCTGCGTAACATTGTCATGGAATTCTTTAATTTACGTCAATCAACGAGGTCAACCTATTGTTTAACTACCAGTAACTGGTCCATATTTGAGAAACAATGATACCATATGGATCATAATTTAAATTTAGTTAATTTGTAAGCTATTTTTAACTTTGAATTAAAATGTGAAAAACCGACCTAGGTGTGTCGTCAGAAGGATCATTTCAATAGCAGTCCCTTATCTTATACTCTACTGGGGCACCACACGGTGTAAGCTAATTCTTTTGTCTAGTTTAATTTTGTTTAATTTGGAATCAAAACTTAGGGAGCATATTTCACTTCTTGATTTTTTTCACAATATTTTCAATATTCCAATATTGAACAATAATAAGATAGATCAAGAAATTCTTAGAGCCTGAAACCGCTCACCTGATATACAGTTGCCAAGACATAGTTGATATTAAATACATTAGGTTTGTTTTCCATCTTGATTGGTGGTTTGACGTTATTGGATAAAATTCTGAAAGGGATACAACTAAGGAGCATTCTACCACAATTTGGTTCCAATTGAGCAAGAAATTCCATTTTTAAATTTTTTGAATGAATTTTCCATAGGGTCCTATATTAAATTAAGTTTGTCTGTGATGGCCATCTTAGTTGGCGGCTGGTGTCATTGGCTAAAATTCGGAATTTGGCTCACCTAGACCATTTAATTAAGGTCTAAATAGAGCTAGTATTTCAAGATGTGAACTCCTTAATGAACCACGATGAAGGATAAAAAATCATATCATGCTTTATATATCTTGTCATTGGACTACAGTTTTGTTGAATCTGTGCTGGTAAGTGGAAATAGTGTATGCAAATAGACATTCCTAAACATCAGGTTCAATTAATCTAGAACTATCAAATTGGTCACTTGCTCAACAGAAAATTCCGGATAAATTATTCATTGCTTGCGTCGATAAAGTCATGCCTCTCTGATCTGTTAAATTCATTGTGATGCGTTATGATTGTTGCTGACATGTAGAAAAAAGGAAACCAGAATTCATGTATTGATTATCACCCTTGTTTGTCTGGTCTGTCCTTCATTAAAAATTATTTAGAATTCCTATTTTAGAACATTCATTGTAGAAATATGAAGGTTACAAATAGATTGGAACAAATCATTTTCCTTTAAATTCCTCTTTATTTCTTCCGATGAAGATAGAATCATCACACGAAGTTAATGTGTTTTGAAAAATCCAATCCGTGGGTGCCAAAGTACATCTAAGACGATTTTTCAAATTTAGAATTAATTAATCCTAATATAAATTGCAAAAATAATGATTTGATGCCAAATTGAAAGAAACTGACTTGACAGGTTCCGGTAATAAGGATCCCTTTGTGTGCGGTGGAAGGAGAGGGTACTATAAACATATGTGATGAGACAGAAACGTTTAGTTTTTTCCCTTTTCATTTTATCAGTCAGACCAATAATCAGGTTTACTCCCGTTTCATATTTCTCAGGTTGAGGTTTACATTAGAACTTTGGTATCAATAACACAAGTGCAACATCAGCATATAAGCGGTTTCAGCAGCTTATTTATAGTTTTAAAACATCTATGTAGACTGTGCACGTTGTACTTGAAATTTTTCAATACAAATAATTGAACAGTCTATATTAACATGTTTGAAAACAGTTTCAATTTAGTTTATTTGTCTCTTTTTAGTGACACCAGAAATTAGCTAATTAGTCTTAAAATTGACTCCCCTATATGTATGAAGTTTAATGTTGTAGATATATAAACCTTAACTTTTTAAAATATTCTTTGAATAATGGCTGGAGAACCTTGAGCATTGACTGTTTTTGTTGAAGTATATCATCAACATTACCTATTTTTACCGAATAGCTTCATTTATACAAGACACTAGTCATGCCTAGCTTTTCTGGTTTGTGTGTGTGTGCCTTTATGTTGAATATTATTAACCTATATGTTTTGTTGACTTGCCAGTTTCATCTAAAATAATGGGCAAATATAGAATTTCCATCCATCTTTTCAAGGTTTACTTATAGGAAATAATTTGATAACGCCAAGACAAGAATAAAACGGATGCGTGCTTTCTAAATAAGGAAGAAGCATGTTGATGTTTAGATTAGAATGTCAAAGGGTCAGGGTTAAAGGTACTTTATGAAGTAGATATTTCTATCAAAATTTTGCTGTTAGGTGAGAACCTGGATAACTGCTAAATTCCTGAAATATAAGAATCATATTTAGAAACAATAAAGGAAGATTTATTTGGAAGTTGGATTAGTTAGGCACAATTAACAAGCTGAAAATCAGTCTTATTTTGAAATAAAAAAACTTAACTGATAAAAAAGGCGGACAGACAATCGAGATTCTATTGAATGTTGGGAAGAAAGCCATTTTAACTGACTTTTATGAAGTTGGATTGCTTTTGGGGGTAAATACCTACCAACTAAACCCCTAGTTGCCACCAACAATGCATATATTAAAGACTGATTAATATAATATTTCAAATAGATTGTGCCAGACAAACTAGTGCATAGTTGATGAAAGTGCTTAGTTTATACTCCATTGCCAAAACAATGAATCATGTGTCCACATTACTGCTTCAACAGGCTGATTCATTCGTGAAATGATTTTTATTTACAAGTTGCAATGAACTTATTATAAAATAGATAATTCACACAGGTTAAAGCTTATATATATAGAAGCTTTAGTATGTGTTCACATTAAATCAATATTCATATGTGAGACAAATCTGAAAGATTGATTGATTGTTGGTTGCTTAACGTCCAGTTACTTCATGCATATTTAGGACGAGAACAAGCCCAACAACTATCAACATCGAAAAGCTGGTGGGATGGGACACAACAGGGCAACGGTTTTTGACTGCAACCGGAAAAGGGAGTGATGGGTAGGGACGAAAAATTTAGCCTTTTGTAGCGGCATTAACTTAATGCCCTATACTAATGTGTTTGAAGATTTTAAATTGTTATACCTTTTTAGTGTGACTCATAATTTTTGGCGAATATGAATCCCTGTAGTATTTGCTAATTCCATTCAATATAGTTTTATACGACATACATAAAAAATGATATGAAGCAGTACTAGTGACAGTAACCTATATATTTATCTGAAATATTGCATTTTGGAATGGTTGGAAAATTTTATGGTCCCACATGGCAAGTATTGTTACCATAGCAACCAAACATGAAAGTCATTAATCTGGTAAAATTTCTGCATTAGAAGTACTTATCATGGTAATGAAGTTTCATCCAAATCTGAGACGCTATGTGCTTAGCCTATTCAGATATTTTGGTAACAATAGATAATTGCTCTCAACATGAAATGCATCTCAAAGCAACGAAAAACAAAATAAATACTTAGATTGATAATACCAGTACGTATTAAGTAAAATAACATTAAATTATGCTGGTCTATTGACCTTAACATAACCTATACTGAAATAAAGAACATTTAGATTGTATTTAGTTGCTTAAAGGTATTGCGTACGAGTTGATCATGAAATTGCTTTGTTTTAAAGCTGTTGTAGAACATTTCGCGTTTTGATAAATATATACATACCAGTTCAAACAACAAGACAATATGTATCTCATCCAGATAGCCCGTAACTTATATCGCCCAATTAGAACCAGGCTGGTGTTGCCTATTGTTTCTTGTCCCCTAAATATAGTTTAATATTAGACCAAACAACAATCATCATTTCGGTGTATGGGATCAGACAAGACCATTTGCTTTGGTTAGAGAGACCAGGCCGTGTTTTACAAGACAAAAGGACCATAACACAAAGGTTGGTTCCAGTTGGACATCAGTCCCGTAATGAATTTTAAGTGTTTTTGGGCTTTAGCGAACATCAACTTTTTCAGGCGGCAATGCCAGATAAAATTGAAAAAGGGACCTTATTTAGAAGGTAATTCCCTTGTTATTTGTGTTGTTTTATCGACGACGTGTCCGCCTGAATAGGAGCCTTGAGTCAAGAGAATTGTAAGTGAGGTTTTCTGAAATCCTTTTCAACATAAATTGTGATGACTGTAATGAATATCTACTTTTGAAAGTGGCAATGCCGAATAGCACTTTGAAAATGCTTTAAGGACCATTCTAATAAAGATGAATTTCAATTTGGTAAACAGGTTAGATGAAAATCGTTTAGTGAATTTTCAAAGAACGCAACTTTGACTATACATTTTAAATGTTTTAGCTGGTGTCGTTATCGATAGAAAGTTGCAAACAGAATAGAGGACCATTCTTCTAAAACAAAAAAGCAGTTTCAAACAAAAAGATGAATTTCTTTTACATGATATATGTAACAGTAGTGCCATAAGAAAATAAAATTCCAGGTTGTAGGAGTTAAAATTTCATGTAAAGAGTAACGGAGAGAGAAACGAATGGACGGATGAGAGAAGAGACGGTTCAACGACAATGATCCCCACATGTCCATTTAAAGCAGGTTAGAACGATAGACAAATTTGCCATACCATTTTGCAATTATGTCATCATTAGTTTCTTTGATTTGAAGTTTATAATCTTTGCTCTAACAAGTGTTTAGATCATTGCCTGTATTATTACATCAAAAGGTCAAGATCATTCCTTGTATTGGTAAATACTGCGCGACAACTCTCCCTGTTGTCTGTGGTTATAAAAAGAATTCATCCTATAGGTAACTTACTAACGACTTAAGGATGTTTACCAATAATTACCAAATGCTCGTAAGTAATTAATGCGTGCTTTGTAATGCGCTTAAATTATAATTACGAGCAAATGTTATTTAAGAACGTTTCATGAACGGTCGTCTGGGTAATCAGTTTGCCAAACTATTAATCCCATCCCGGATTTAGATAAATAAAGTGCTTGAAAAAATAAAATTAGACACCACTAAGAACGTAAGCAAATGAATTTCAAAATACGAAACTTCAATTTAAAAAAGGTAAAAGTATCCTAATAGCTACCCTTCTTCCCGCCTTACATTCTTTGGTTGCCATCATGCATTGGTTGATCCATATGGTGTCAATTTATCTTAACTGGTATGTTGTCTTCTTGGATTAGAGTTAACCCGGATTGGAGTTTAAGGATTCTACGACGGGTGTTGCGCGCATGACTGGGGATGCTTACCCTTCATGAGCACCTGATCCCACTCCTGTTTTATTAAGGAGTTCGTGGATTCCAAGCTTTTGTTCCTTTTGTTTTCGTTTTATCTTTTGTTTGTTTCAAACTGGTCTTGTTTCTTTTAACTTTGCACTTTTGATCTCTCACATGGACATTTAGACTAGACTAAGATCAACTAAAAACACTGTGTTTCATTACTGAAATCACATGACCTTTCATATCATGATCTCAAATACTTTTATAGGACTAAAATATAAAATGAATAGCATACTCCCTGCAGCAGTTTTAAAAACAATTGATCTTAAAATGAGTAATTATTCTTTCATTGATTTTCCAGCTTTCAAACAATGTCTTGCGTGATAAATTTCTATTGTATTGTCTACATAAGAATAGACGCCGTCGATAAAACAACACAAATGACGAGGGAATTACAATGTTTCCTCTCCGTAAATGCTACTGTTCAAAAACATCAACTAATCGCTGTAATAAGCTATTAAGTTATGAAATAATACAATGTAGTTACTATTAATATAAATTTACAAACATTAATAAATTTATAAAGACAGCAAATCATTGATTACCCGAGTATCTCAAGGTAATATGTATTTTGAACTTTCTTCACTTTGACAGTTCTTAGTAAACTAGTTTTCTCGAATTTTTTATTTGTTGACTTAGGCAGGAAACATTTTATTTTCTGAAGGGAAGTATCGATTTTATCTCACTCAAAGTAACCTTTTTCTAGAAAAAAAGAAGAAAAAACTCGTGTTTGACGGCCAATCATAAACAGTTTTTTTTCAGCAAATGTTGGAAACATTTTTTCGCCTCAAAATCTCACCTGAAAATAAAGGTAGCAAGGATATTGGGAGGTCAGTAATAAAGTTGCCTCATTTCGTTTCGTCAAAACAACAATTATGGCTTCACGTTTCTCATTGGATATTTAATTGGCTGTTATGAAGTTAATGAGGACTGTTGTAATTGCTCCGACAACTGCGTTCACGCATAATTTATTTTGTTTTCTCAGAAATTGTATTTGAAATCTGAAAAAAAAACTTGTTAAAAGGCTTCATTGTAAGAACATGCATGTTTCAGAGGCTAATTTCGATGAACTTGATTTATAAATCATTCAGAAAAAACAGTTTTCGTTTTTAACCTAAAAAATCTGCTTTAAAATGAAGTTTTCTTTTAAGATTTTTGCGAAGCAGTACTTGATATCTAAATAAAACTTGGATGACGTTGCAAGTCTTAAACACATTCAAAGAAAGGTCATTAGATGTTTCAACTTTGTTGTATTATATTAAGCTATGTTCAAATGTTTGTTTTTCAGAAACCAATTATATTTTAGATACCTAAGGGAAACTGTCGTTAAAGATTCAAACTACAGTAAAGAACGAGGGTCGTTAAAGCTCATTTTGGCCAAAGAACTTGCCTAAAAAATGAAAAGTAGCTTATATCTATTATTTTATATTGTTTGTATTAAATATTATCTCTAAAAAAGTAATCAAACAGAATTTTCAGTTTAATTAGTTCTACAATGGTCACATTGCACATAGAAAATGCTTTAAATGTGAAAATACTAAACAATTAATAAATTTGATGCAATATTTGATACTATTTTGTCGATTTAATATAGATCGCAGAAAAACATTACAACCAAACTTTGCACAGTTAAAGATCTAGCAAGTAAACATGTTTTGTCAAAGCATATTCGTGATGTTTTGGTGCGATCATATCTATTTTGAACCAAACACCTCCAAAATTGAGTATTTTTAAGAGAAAACTTTATATATAATGTTGTTTGAAATAGTCAAATTTACCCTTTCGTTTTGTCGAAATAACGAAAAGTATAGAAGAAAAAGTAATGAATTATTAAAAGACGCAAGACAAATTAGCAAACAAAATAATACTTGATACACAGCCTAAATGTTAATTGCTACTTTGTCACAGTGTGTTTAGAGTCATCAATGTTTATATAATTTTTGAATGGGACGTCATAGAAAAACTGATTGTTGATAACCTTGACAGGTCAACTGGTGTGGTGAACCGTTTATTGATATACGAGAAGAGATTGAAGATTCTATTATTTTATATTGTCTGTTGGATAAACTCGAAAGACCACATTGGGAATGTCGACACAGCAAAAAGTCCGATCGATCAAACTGTAACTACAAATATCCCTCACAATATTTTTCTAATATATCGTTGCATGACAAATGTAAATTTTTCTTCGCTTAAGACAGGAATTATCCAGAAATTTACCCCAAGAAACGAAACAATGGAAATTGCAATAATAACAAAAATATATTAACCGCAAAGTTCGTGACATTTATTGTATAAATACTAATATTTATTCTCCACTTCTTTAATTTCAACTGATAACAGAACATAAATGTTTATTTCACATAACCATAACTGTTCATAACAATAAAATGTTTGTTCAACGAATGTCCTCATGTTCAGTTATAGCGTACAATATTTCTCTCATGTGAAGTCACAGCGAAAGTACCCCTGTATCCGGTAAGATGTTTTTAACCAGAATAATCAGGTAAAATCGGCTGTTGACAAGAGAGCCATTGATACGGGCATTGTAACGGTACCTAAAACGTTAAATACTTCCTTCAGAAAAGTAAGTGTATTTTTGCACGTGTCATGTAAAACATGTAAAAAGGATGTTTTAGAAGCAAGAACTGTCAAGAATACGAACGATAGAAAAATCGATTGAATTTCTTTTCAAGTTTATATCTATTTGATAGCTCGTCAAGT
Organism: Geukensia granosissima; assembly: GCA_032357055.1. Lineage (NCBI taxonomy): Eukaryota > Metazoa > Mollusca > Bivalvia > Mytilida > Mytilidae > Geukensia > Geukensia granosissima. Next base: position 2,255 of record JAULBM010325110.1, on the reverse strand, counting down.
CATTTAAATGATTTGGCCTCTGACTATTTGATTTTCTCTTGACTTTGCTAGATTATTGGTGTATAGTTTAGGGAGATATGTGTTCAAGCCCGCTCAAACCAGTTTTTTATGTCTTGCCGAAAATGTCATTAGTAAAACCAATTCAATTAGACATATAATCAAGATCAGTTAACGTTTAGTATCAAAGCTGCTACTACTGTAAGGGGTACATGGTATGTGTTTCGTTTGCAGATAAAATAAGCAAATTTGATTAAAGACACGCTACAGTTTGATAAATCGACTTTTTAGGAAACTCTTATATTCATAGTCATACTTCTACTCATACTCATACTATGGAAATCGATATTTGGTATTGTCTCAAAATAACTATTTAAACACTTCGTTAAACTATTTAAAGATACCATAATTGAAAGACGCGTTTTACAAAATCAAATTTTAATTAATAATAGAATAAAATTCCACACCGGCGAACAAATGCTTCACAAAATTCAACTATTTTCTTCAATTTTTCTCCTTGGATGTCGCCGTAATGTGCCCATGGCATGATATTTTTTTAAGTCTCATATTGCATGTTGAAGATTCACCCTATATTCTGTTATTAACGGGTCAGCTTCCTGCACTGTCATCTGACATTCTCAGGTCCTGCATTTAATTACATTCGAATGTAGGGGTAAGATAACAATTTATCGTTATTTATACATATATGAATGAAACGTTGCTACAAAAACATGATTATAAAATATATAAACATCAATTTTGCTCGCTAGCACCTTTTTTTTTTTATCAAAACGAATCCAAAGAACTAGAAAAATAAAGTTGTTTTCCTTTATATCTAACCGCCTCGGTGGTGTAATGTTGTAATGCTCGCCTAGAGTGCGCGAGGTCGTTGGTTCGATCACCGACCGGGTTAAACTAAAGACATGAAAATTGGTTTTTGCTGCTTCTCTTTCAAGCAAGCAGCATTTAGGAGTTAGAGCAAAGACTGGTCGGCCTAGAGTCAGAATATTGTGTATGAATAAAGTGATCTGTTTTCCTGCGGACTGTTGCTTTCGTGAACTAGCACGTTAAAAATCCGGCTCAGAGTGTGGGTCTAGTAAAAAGAAGGGTTCGTTAATCATCATCATCATTCATTGATATGCTCTCGCCCTGAGTTTGCATGAAATATTTGCAGCTGGATATTAAGCAACATTCAATCGATCAATAAGAAAATGGGGGGAATATGATGTAAATATTCATGACACAAAAATCTCATATATACAAGTAAATTCCAAGCAAAAGAACAGCGCTGTTATTCATCTCAAAATCACAGTGAGGCCTTCAACACGGAGTAAAAACTCACAGTAAGTTCAAGACGGCCCCTAGCACCGGTTTAAGCGGAATTCTTTGCTAGATGTTGACGTCACTACATCTGTGTGTTGAAGCACACATATGCGGGGTAAGGTCAACAAATTACATATAGCATGGGCAAAGAAATCTAACAAAATGAATCAATCGATCAATCGTCTACTTCTCTACTCTAGGTAGTCATTATTTCTTAATCCCGCTTTGGTGGTCTTAGATTGTTTTTTTTTAAATCTTTTTGGGAAATTTCACATTCGTTTACTTTCTCTGGTCTATCAATGCATTTCCCATGCAGAGAATACAGAATATTTCAGTGATGAGCCACAAGTTACGGTAGGAATAATACAAATCAGCTGAGTTTTGAACAAGTCAGTTATAGCTTACACAGAAATTGAAATACAATATAAAAATAAAAACGATTATTGTGCTGCATGTATGATATCAACATTGTATTATACAGTACATAAACATAAATCTATAGTATGCGCTGTAAGGAGATACATGTACACGATGACTGTGTGTAACTTGTAACGCTTTCAACGTATGACAATATTTATTCCCAACGTAAAATATGGGTAAATATCTGTACTATTTAGTCAGTCGTTTTTTTCTAACCACCCCCCCAAGTTTCATGTTAAGTGGTCAGTCTCTTGCAACTGTTCTAACGACACGTCAATTCACAATTTACTACGTTTTATAATCCTGTCATCGGCGGTCACCAAGCAACTGGAAGTTTGCCAAAATATACGTTTATGTTTTTTTTTTTTAAAAAGACTTTTTACGTATACCCAAATCCATAAACATACGAGCTACAACTAATTTTGTGCTCTTTGAAATATTCCCTCCACTATATTTACCTGTACACGCAGGACTATGACTATGAATATGACTATGACTATGAGTATGACAGTTTT
>JAULBM010325099.1:0-13313 GCA_032357055.1 Geukensia granosissima | reverse complement strand
GAGCTGTGCTCACAGCATAAATGTCTATTTTTCGGGGGGTATGCACATATTCGGGCAGAACACCAGTTTCTAGTTGACCTTATTCCATGCTTGAATTGTTTTGATTAGTCCTTTTCTAAAAAAATCCCCTTGCACTAGGCACTTGCAGGGTATCCATGTATTTTATAGTTCATTAGCTTTTATTTTGTATGCATTTATTTATTTTCATATTTAAATTTTTGTTCCTATCCCATTGTTTCAATGTCGCATAACATAAACATCTTGAAAACCAGAATCCTTGAAATTGGTTGACTGGCTGATTAAATACCTGATGCAAAAAAAACAAGGAAAATAACTTTTAGTATCAAAATTATAGTACACCAAACGAATTTTGCCACAACATAAGTGAACCTGTATCAAACGTTTTACAGTGAAATATATTATATCATATATCACTGGAATTCTAATTTTTTGCCGCAGCTGAAGTTGTAGAATTCATTTTAACTTGAAATAAAAAAATTCCCCATAGGGTGTAATGTAAATTTTATCAACTTTGAAAATTTTCTTCATTTTGATGGTGCAATCAACCAGTGGTTTTAGGTAACAAGACATGTTAACAATTCAATTTTTTTGTGGTTTAATAAAAAGATAAAAGATGAAATTTTAAGAATAAAGTTGAATTATAATCTAGATATAATACTGAAGCTGGATATTTATCCACGAAAACATGCCATTTCGAGACAGATTTTTTCAATGTCAAAAATTTAACATAGAGGCATAATGGGAAATTTTTTTGTGCTGATGAAAACTAAAATTTTAAATGCAGAATGAGTTGCAGCAAAAAATAAGAATCCCAACAATATATAACATGACATACTTCACAGATGAACTTTTAGTATATCTGACCCAAGTTGTGGCAAATTTCGTTTGGTGTACTTTAGTTAAATATAGAATCTTACATTGCCAGCCATTGATAATCTTATTTATTTTACAATTGAGATAGTAAAATATTCAATTTCAAGGCTTGGCGAGAAATTTGAAGTTTTAACTATCAAGATAGTAGAAAATAAGATTATCAAGGTTTTAACAATGTAAGACGTTATTTCTCAATTTCTCCAGTGGACTGATTTTGCAGTTTTAAGTTAAATTATTATTTGAAAACATGGATAGTGATGTTGTCAATCGAATTCTGATAAACTGCATGTGGCATTAATAATCACAGCACATAGTTTGATAACACTTTTTTAAACCGGTGATATAGTTTGATACCACTTTATTTTTAACCAGTGAATGGGGTGAAACCTGCATAACAAACATTTTCTACTTAAAGCACACTGGATGGTTCATAAAGATGAATACATAACCATTTCCTTTTTCAGTTGTAAACATTGACAGTGGTAACATAATGTCTGACATTATTTGCTGCTTAAAGTCGATGTTGATTTAAGGATCATTCAGGTTTTAATAAAAATCCAATAGTTTTGATGGGTTTTTATGATACTCATCTCTGATCTCTTGTTTTTGTTTTAAGATATTCTATTAATTGTTGTCAATATGTACAGAATTGTGTAAATAGTATTTATCATTAAGTGTTGTTCAATAATGTTGAGTAGGTGTGTAATGAACAGGGAGGAATTATAATATTGTAAATAGTGTGTACCTCATCTTAAATCTTGATATACATTGATAACCTCTAATCATATGTACATAGATTATTATAGATATATATGTCTAAATAGTGCAATTTTATAACAATCATGATAATTAGATTAAATAGAATCCAATTCTAACATTTGAAATGAAAATCCAGTTTGATTCTTTTTTTTTTAATTATTTGTTTCATTTTTAAGGTATGTGTACCCTTATTTAAAAACCCTGGTATTTCAATAAATTTTAACCTAGAATTTTAGTCAATAAATTTGCAGCCTGTTTTTAAATATCTATAAAATTGCTTGTTTTAATCTAATTTTTAATTATCTGGAACATTTACACTTTAAAATGTTTCACCAAAGTATATTTTAACAGTTGTTTTATATGGGTTGCTTAGAAACAATAATAATTTATGATGACTGTATTGCAATACAGATCTAAATGATTCACATAATAGATACACATACTGGTAAATTACGCAAATACCTTGTGTTTAAAGTTTGTCGCTCGGTCAGTATTATGTGCCCATGGCATTTTGATATAATTTTGGATTTGGAGGGTTTCTCATATTTGCAAGATCAAAAACTGAATTAAATGGAATAAACTGTCATGTTAATTGTACCACTGCATGGACCAATCTAATTAAAATTAGATCTCTGGACTGGCTCCCCTTTTTTATTTGTTTTTGTCTTTGGTTGCGTTGTTTGAGATCTTAGGACATCCCATCCGAGTTCACGTCAGGGGTCATTATGAATACATTCGGAACGGTTCGGAGCTTTAGAAAAGGCGTTATAATAGGCAAAATGCCTTCGCAGCAGTGAGGCGTTGCTGATTGGCTATCTTAAATTTAACCTATGACGTAAACTCGGATGGGATGTCCTTAGATCACCCATGACGATAGAAAAAAACAAATAAAAAAGGGGGACCAAGTGCAGTGATCAAATTTTAATTAGATTGTGCATGGACAATAATATAACTTATTGATATATATGGTAGTTTTTATCTTGCATTGCTTTGAAGTGGGTTTTATCTGTTTTATACATGTTCATTAAATGTTACACATAGTGGATCTACTTTTTTTACTATAAAAACTAAATATTCTATAACACATGTAGCTGCAATGTTTTTTGTTTTAGTGGAAGTTGATTTTGTTCATGTATCACATGACCTTATTTTTCAGTTCTCTACTTAACAGGTAGTTCATATGTACTTGCAAATACACATAAATTTCATAAATTTAAAGCATTTAATATTTGTTAATTTTACATTTTATTTCCTTTCATTTGGCAATATAGGCAGCTAAAACAGAAAAAATTAAGTCTATTTCATGTCTGTTGATGTGTGGAAGATTTTATATTATGTATAAATTCATCATGTAACCATTGTACACAGATTTTTAATCAGCTTAAAAAGGGTGTTTTTACTAAAATTATTGAACAACATATGCATCAAATTAGTATGAAATATTATAAAAATGATCTAAAATCATTTAAATTTCAAAACTTTTTCAGATATTAGTTTTCCCTAGGTTAACTTGAAAATATATCACATGTACTTTTAATTTGAAGTACAAAAAGGAAAACTATGAATAAATATTTAGTTAAACTGATTTTTTTTATAACATTTGTTCCTTTGGTGTTAATTTATGAAATAAATAATTTTATGAACGACTGTGTACAAAATATGGCTATTCATATTTATATATAGAGCATGTCTTACATGTAGATGGTATGGTCACAAAAAATAAAGACCTGACCTGATTTTGTTGTTTATTTCATCACATTTATCACATTTAACTATAATAAATTACAACAAGTTAAAATATGTTTCATAAAATTACTATAAATCTATAATATCAAAAACAAAATTTTACTATACACAAAATTTTAATACTTAACAGTAACAATCATACACAATGTCATTTTGATGAAGATTAAGAAAAAGGACGGATATACCTACTGGTAATTGTCAGTTCCTATAGAAACTTGGGTGCTTAAGAAGCGCAGCATGACACAACTGCAGCACAAAAGTTGCACAAATAATCATTTGAGTAAGTGTTGACACAGAAATATGACTGAATCAGTGATCATGGAGTCAGTTATGTTGCATTTCTCATCAGAAATCCTTTTGGTAAGGTAAAACAATCAAAATTGGATAAGAAATGAAAATTTTCCATGTCATGCAAAACTGAATTAGCCCATTTAGACCCTATTTGTCTCGAAAACTGCAAGAGATTCTCACCCAATTTCTCATCCTGCAACATTGCTTTTTTTAACAATTTGACCTCATTTATGTAAAAATAGGAATAGGCTACAAAAAAATGCTTGGAGTAACTTTTGTTGGAATATTTCAGTAAGATTCATTTGGATTAACACACATCAAAATCAGATGAAAAATAAATATTTTGCATATTAAGGAAATCTATATTTTTACCCATTTTTACCCTATCTATCTCAAAAATGGTAAGTGATAGAAAAAAGTTAAGGACATAATGCTGAAAGCACTCCATGAGACTATCTGAAGAAAAATCCCATCAAAATCAAATGACATAAAATTTCTGTTCTGCAAAATTGTCTATTATTTGCCCTTTGACCCCTTTTATATAAAAAATCAGAAAATGCTTGGAGTAACTTGTTGCATTTTTCATAAGGAATCAATTTAAAATGAAAAAAAACCATAGAAATCAATGAGAAATAAAAGTTTCTACAACAAGTGTGTGGATATTTTTCATCCCTGTATATCTCAATAACAGTAGGAGATGGGTCATGATACTTGAGGCTCATAACACCAGATTTTGATTTTTTATTGCCACACAAAAAAAACCATTGAAAATTCTGTAGTGTGATCTTATGGATTTTGACACAGAATCGAAATAATTGTTGCATTTATTGCTTTGATTTCTGTAGAAAAGTAATTGTTAAAAGGAAATCGGCATCAAGAAAAAATTGTATCAAGTGATGCCAAAATGTGAAAACTTAATAAATGAATTCATTTGTAAAAGATACAACAATATTATTGTTCACATACAGACATATTACTTACTTCATCAGGTATCATGTTTACCTTGTGATCTTTGAAATAAAATTAACATTGTACACCTTTTAATAAATACAGAGACAAAAGGTATCAAAGACACCTAATTCTACCTTCGTCATGAAGACTTAAGCTCATTATTGTCAGATTCTATTTCTATTGTATCTTGTTTTGATAAAGTTAATTTGTTTAATTCACCATTTTGTTGACAATCTGTTAGTTCATTATGAAGTGTCTTGGCAGGTAATGGTTTTGGTTTCATTAAACAGTCTGCTAATTGGTCTGTCACTGGAGCTCGTGTTATTGGCAAGAATGAATTGGAGGTGGAAGTGTCAGGCACATTTGGTGGTAAAGCTTTCAGATCTGATGAAGCTTCTCGAATGTCCATATCCTTGTCTTTATAATTCCCTTTCAACCAAACATGTCTACTACCATCTATATAATGACGGAAATGTCTGACAACACGACTGCCAAGAGAGTCATACGACTCTCCCATAACCTGTAAAATAAAAAAAATTAAATTGTAATTTTTGGTCATAAATATCTTTAGATGGTATAAATTTTGACTGATCTTTATATTTTCCCACTAGTGTGTCTGATGATGGTAAATTGAGAAATGTGCTTTATACATAGTCAATTTTGCTTTTGAATATTTGTTAAAAACATTTAAGATGTGGACCATGTCTTTCTGGTATGTATTCCATATTCTTTCTCTTAAATATACTGAATGTTTCTTGACTGACTTGATGTGGTTAAATAAATTACTAAAATAACTGACATTCCAGAAAAGTTATTCCACCCCATAGCATAACATAAGCCATTGAAGATATTCAAAGCATGTAGAATATATATATAATTGTGGTTAAAAGCAAATTCTGACTGTCCAGCGGTCCAGCCCATAATTTAACATGAAGTTGCACCACAGCCTGCTAAGCTCATCTTTACCCCCAAGTGTTTTGTACTTTACCCCCAGGTGTTTTGTACATATAACATTTATACAAAACAAAAAAATACTGTAAAAATAGTATTCACGGATGGCAATTTTTATGCTACAGTGGACTCCTCTTTACTGCATACCCTATTTGTGAGGAAGAAATATGCAATAAACAGGGATATGCCTTTATCAGGAATTTCTAGTTTTGAAGTAAAAACAAGCTAATCATGTTGTTTAGTGTTATTTATTTTTTTATTAGTTTAACTTAATCAATTGCAACATGTGTTTTACACCCATGCAACCTCATAACAAGTTTCATTAAGGTACATTGTATATTGTATAATTCCTGAGAAAACCAAAAATTGGATGAAAATGATTTTCTTAGAAAAAAAATATGATACTGACTGACATTGAGGTCAAGGTCACCTAAATTTTAGTGCATATAATGTGCAATGCACCATCCAAGCTATCTTTTATAGTTAAGAATATACCTTGTTTAGTTACTGAATAAACAGAAACTCTATAAAACAGAAGGTTATTTACGTATAATTATGCTAATTTAATGCTAATTATTAAATATAACAGATATAAACAGATATAATAGACACAGCAGAAACACAAGGCTTCTGATAGGGTGCTAAGGTTGCTACATCCTTCTTTCTATTGCTAGCTGGACCACAGCTTATCTTACAAGAAAATTTGTCTTTTATGCTACCCTGAAATTTCTTTGCTTAATTACCTCTATATCCATTTCCTGAGAACCTATCCTGAGTGTGGCTTTGTATAAATTAGTTTTCTTTGACCCATGCACACCTTTACTATGAATTTGTCCTAACAATTCTAAGTCTAAAGTGTCTAAAATTTCTTCTCTTATTGTGACAACATCACTTCCTGAGTCTATCATAAACTCTGAAAAAAATTGTATTACACTTAAATTAATCATGTTAATGCACACGCAACACTAATCTTGTTGCATGTTAAAACATTTAATTTTAACTGACTTTTACTCCATGTGTTACCTTGTAAGAGGACTTACATTTTGAACTTTTTGTCCCCTTTCTACACATTTTTTAACATTTATAATCATTTTGACTTCAGCTCCTCACGAAAGTTCTGTCCAATGTAGCTATTTTGTTTTTGTTTTTCTTCGTCTACTATATTTTCATTAAAATTTTTTGTCCTCATTTAATCCACTTGGCGTTTATTTCAGCTCTCCTTTTAGGTATATTGAAACAGATTTATAATCAGATCTAATTTATAAAACCTTATTTCACCTAGCCTCTTCAAATTCAGAACCTTTTTTTGAAAGCCTCCAAGTTATTTCCAATAGAGTTGCAGGTAGTACAGTAGGTTTTTTCTTGTTTGTTAAACTTTATGAAATGTGGTCTTAGAAATAGGTTAGGAGAATGTGTGGGCACTTGAAAACCTGTTTAAACTATGTTCTGTGATTTATAAGTCATATGTTGCTATTTGATGTTTGTGAATGTGTTTGTTATCATTGTGTGTTTGTCACTGATTAGAATTTGTTCAGATGTTCAGCCTTTTTGACCACTCCTGTTATCTTATTTTTTCTCTCATGTTATATATCACAGCCAACTACATTTCTTTAAATGTTAATGTTAATGATTCAATCATTAATTTTGTAGTTAAATAAAATATGGATTTAATAACACATCAAGCTGCATTCCTGCATGCAAAGTTAAGCATGTGCAAACCAAATAAGTACCATGTGTTTCAAAATAAAAAAGCCACTCAAATATTGAGCTTTCTTGCAATTTGCAGGATTCTTTTTGGGCCTATAATGGATTCCATTTTACAAATGATTCACAAAACAACATTAAGAACTTTTAAGGTATTTGTTGCATGGTTTATTAATTTGTTCTTCTGAAGTATGGCTTACCAAATGTATGAAACTTTGCTGAGTTATTTGTTGATATCACAGTTGCATCTATAACAAGGAAGTCAAATTTGGCATCATGCAAGCACTTCGGCTTTCCCCATCTTCCAAAAGCTAAAGGCACTTCAGTTTTGTTTGGGAGTACTGGTTTGTGTCTTTTCCGTAGCTTATTTACTAAAACACATTAAAACCTGGATATTTAACAACAGTGGCATTAAAAATAAACTACAATTAGTTAGTGTCAATGTTTAACGAAAAGGGGTGGGTAAAAGCTGTTAGGTGTTAATGGTAAAGGATGGGGTAAAAGCTGTTCAGTGTAAATGGAAAATATGAGGTAAAAGCTGTTAATGGAAAAGGATGGAGTAAAGCTGTTGTGTGTTTCATAGAAGAAGATGGGGGTAAAAGCTGGTAGGTGTTTAATAGAAGAAGATTGGGGTAAAAGCTGTTAGGGGTTTAATGGAAAAGGATGGGGTAAAAGCTGTTCGTTGTTTATGGAAAAGGATAAAGTAAAAGCTGTTATGTGTTTAATAGGAGAAGATGAAGTAAAAGCTGCTAGGTGTTCAATGGAAGATAATGAGGTAAACGCTATTAGGGGTCTATTGGAAGGGATAGGTTACTTGCAAACATGACATGTGGTATATAGGTGGTCAATAGAAATACCGTTTGCCAGATGCATAGGGTCCTAAATTTATTTTATCTGTAATCATATTAAAATGAACCATAAAGTTTTTCACCAAAGTAATCAAATTACATGCTTTTCCATGAAAAACGTTTAGTTATAAAATAAACAAAAATAAAAAACAGACAGGTAATCCAATAACCAAAAACCCAATGAGGTGTCTCAAAAATTCCCGTCCCCCTAGAATATGAGACAATCAAATCAGTCTAATACGATGATTTTCTCCGTCTCTCGACGGTTTCTTAAAAGAGTCTGACATTTACCCCAGATCTTTTCGGTTTCATAATTGTATCAACCGCCTTGGATGATTATCAATAAGCAATTGAGTGACGAAGTTCACTATTGAGTCTGAGATTTTTCAGACAAGACATATCCCACACCCCAACAATTATAGTTGCATTTTCTACAATCTCGATATGACAAATATTCCTATATATAACAAATCGATGCAATTACTTTAGACTTGTGATGACCAAAATTAAGATATTGTAATTTCAAATCAAGCTAAGTGCATTGTAACATTTGTTTGCGTGAGTAACACGCTCAGAAATGTCCACGGCGTTCAGAACGGAGTTGAGGGCACGGAACTCCAACATACTTGTTCATATGAAAACTTAGGACAATTATCGAAACTCTTGGAACAGGGGTTCCCGCCAAACTATATGGGGTAAATGTCAGAGAGACTGCATTCGAACCACAAGGAAAACAGTAATTTATAAATTTTACTGTAAGCAGTTTAATGTCACCTAAATTGTGAGCCAAAAATGTATGAACCCCAGAAATATCTGATGAAACCTGGTCAACTATAACAAAAAGTAATACCCAAAGTCTCAAAAATTTACACATGTCTTGCCCTCGATCTTGATCATATGATCACCAAACCACGGTTCTACCTCTATTTTACAGAAAACATTTCATCCCAGGGTTCATGTAGCTGCTTATGTATACATACATGTATGTCAGAAGTATATAAAAACCAAAATGTTTGACAAAGTGTTTGCTCACATATTTATGTCATGATTTTGAACAGGTGAGTTCGATTTATCTGAATCAGGACCTTCCCGTTGTCATCACAATTCAGTTTTTTTACCTTCGCAACTAATCATGGGTTATGACTAACCCCTGGCTTTGCATAAAAGTACCACAACGGGTGCCATTGTAAACGCAGGGATTACCGAGTCTTACTTGAGCCACCCTTTGATTTTATGGAGCTTTTATTGCTAATTCATAAGTTTTCTTTGTTCTGTTTTGTGTGCTTTTATTAACCTTCTGTTCCTTTCATATTGGCCATGATCTTGTCTGTCATCTAACTAACGGATGTTTACCCCCCCCCCCACCCCCCATCCCGGGTTATCTTCAAAGTATTAATTTGTATAGCCAATGACTATATTTAAAAACTATATGTTCGGTATGTATAACTGTTGTAACTTCATGAACTTTGATCTTTGACCATGTGGTCCGGGTAACGTTACAGTATCTGCTAGTCAATATAAAACATGGGCGTGGTTTGATTGTTCATGAGACTGTCCTTCACCAAATAACAGTCGAAGTTTAACTTCAGCAGGTCACATTATAGTCTTCAACTATGAACTGGTATACAACCTAAGAGGAGGCCAAAAAGGCCCCAACATACAAGATGTGAAATCATTCATAAAGTAGCTATACTTGGAAACCAAATTGAGTTAATTAAAAACCATAAATAAAACATAAGCGTAGGAGTGATTTTGAAGGGGGCAAACAGCCCTAACACACTCACTGGTGTTAAGCTACTTAAAACAATCTTGGTTTCGTTTCTCATGAAGATTTTCGCTTGGTCACTTCCTCTGTTGAGAAAACAATTTTATATCATTGGACACATATCTCGAACTTTGAATTCTGTTTCCAGTGGTTCATTACCAAACAACAAGATTAATAATATTTCATAATCATAAAGTTCAGCTCGAGATACTCGCCTTAGAGGCAAGGTTTACACACGACGTTCCAAGTAGGCTTAAGCTTCATGTCACTAAATAGGGTGGTGAAACCTCAATTTGAGCAGTTCAGTGGAATCGTACAGACTGTACAATACATTTATAAGCAAAGGAAAATGCCTAAATGCATACACATTGATTGATAGAGTTTGCAGATTCCATAATTAGCATTGTTTACCTGCACGTTCCAGTCTTCTTTTATGTCCAGGTAAAGTTATTTCTAATTCGTCGTATACTTCCTCGTCGGGTAGGTTAAGCCTCTCTATCTCCTCTAAACTATTATAATCACCTTGTATAAAACTCGGATAGTAATGTTCAAGACCGTTTTGTTTTAACCACTCAAAGACCTTGTACTCTTGACTTGGTCGAAAGTCGGAAGCTGGAAATACAAGAACTATATTTGTTTTAATTCATTACACCAATGAAAAGCATTTTTAACTTTGTACTAGTATCATTGCCATCTTAATTTGCACTATCCTTGTCGAATGCCTCGTAAGAATCACTGGAATTTCACGATATATAATGATAATATGTATGTTTATTCACGTGTGTACAAAATGTAGCTTGATTTATAGCTTTTTGGGCGGATACTAGAGTCTTCTTTCGACTTAAAATCAACTTCCAGCGGGGACGGGAATCAAAATTTCACTTGACCATGTAATGTTTTGTAACAGTTAAATATCTTCTGAACGACATCTCTAAGTGCAGAAGAACTGTTATTTTTTATCGGACACAAGTCTTAACAAGATTTGCCGTGTTTTCTTAGCAAATAGTGTCAAACTGATGAATATTAAGCCGAGGCTTGTCGTATACGAGTAAGATATGCAGCACTCCTTGGCATTCTAAACAAAGAAAAGAAACCCCCAGCATTCTGTCACACAATGTATACATGTATAATAAGGCAGCTCTGGGATTAACAAGATGTATTTTAATCCCAGGGCAGCAGTAAGAATTAACAGTATGCAACAGCCTGTAATTTTGTATAGCAATACGAATGTGCATGACAACCAGATCTTTCCCGACTGTCCAGTAACTAGAAATTCATAAAGTTTTACTGATCTTCCTATTTTTGGCCCCTAGCGTGTCTGATTAAGTAATTCCAGAAAAGCACTTTCAATACAGGCAGTAAAATTTGGCTTTTGGATATTTGTTCAAGTATTAACGTATGTAATGTTTGGATCGTGTCTTTCTGGGATATAGACCACATTTGTTATTTTAAATCTTAAAAGAAAATACATGAAGTTTGACTTTTTGCGCAAATTATCTCCTCAACATGGTACATGTATATCTATACAACATAGTGGAAGAGATCAACTGCTGGGTTCTCACTAAGATTTTATCACGGTGAGTCCTGGGATTCATCTTAGCATCATCTGGGATTAAATGTACTACGGTTACTATATTACACCCAGAGCACTAATATTGAACATCGCTGTATTTTACCATTTACACGTCTTGACTGGTTGATGAGGAGTTTGAAATGCTCATCCTTATGTAAACCTTGTATAGTAATTTATACTCCCAGTGTAAACACAGATAATCTAAATTTCATGCTTTGATAATAAAATTGGAAAAACGCTTGCATATCTGATCTCCGACCCAGAGACATTTAGAAAGTTAAATTCCGGCCGCAACCCAGTTCAATTATACCAGTCACTTAACATAAAAAAAGAAGCAAAAATTTACGATGTCTTACAGATTAGGACATGTTGAACATTGTTTTAAACAGCTATGAACATGGAGTACATACCTGCTTCAAGTATCTGCTTTCTGTGGTCAGGATCAGTAATATACATGGCATCCAGATCTCTGATATTGAGATGGCTTAAGTCTTCTTCTGAATCGAATCCTTTAATGACAAACATGTCAAAATACTGCAAGAGACCTAAATCTCCAAGAAAATTCTGCACACCCTCTGTCATTTCAAGTGTGTTCTTGTTGGGAATATGTATTTTCTTTTCAAAATTGAATACATGTGTTATTATTGAAGTTTGCATTCGGTGATTTGATAACTCTTGTTCAAAATGTCTGAAAATTCAAGAACCGATCGATTAAAATAATTATAAATTGACAATTCCTCGACCATCGTGTCTACATTACCTGTATGACAACAACGGCAACCCCATCCCTTTGATATGATTGGGTTAAAATGAACCGGACGCGCTAAAGTAACCAATGAAAAACAAATACATGTGCTGGTTTTAGCCCGTCAGGTATTCCCCCTTGACTATTTTTGGAACTTAAGGTTACTTCCCTTAGATTCTTTTCATTGTTTTGTGTGTAGCAAATGGATAAGCAAAAAAGTCAATCATAATCTCATAGATTGTCATTGAGTTTTTATATAAAATTACGTATAAAACCAACGCTTTAAATTTGTTATATAATTTATTCTTGACGAATAGCGATGAATTTCCTTAAACATAATCGTTTATCGAATTTTTTTATTTTTAAACTTAGCCTCTAGACAGGAAAATACCCTCACGTGACACCCAAAGGGATTCCTCTGCTACACGTTCACACGTCAAAATGGCCACGAATGGAACACCTCGTAGAAAAATAGCTCTGATTACTGGGATTACTGGACAGGTATGTAGATTTTTATAGATAGTTAAATGATCAAGAAATTTAGACGTTTATGTGGTTCTAAAGAACATGATAAATATGGTATAAATGGAACGAAAATCTAATGTTGTTAATGACAGTGACTTGTTGTACAGTGTGTTTGTAGACCGGCAGATAACTTAGGTGCTGCCAATTTAACAGTGAATTATCACAGTAACACCATTTCTGTACTGTACAAAAAAGCTCAAATTTGAGTGGGGTGTTCACCATAGACGGAAGTAAAAAACCTTGCTACTGATGCAGGAATCGGGTTCGTCCGCCCTGATAACAAGTTCGCCCCGGGTTCGTTCGCCTGAGTCCGTTGGCCCTTCTATATTTAAGTTGTAATAAAATAAATCATTTTTTGATATTTTTCTTTTTATTGACAAAGACTTTACTTTTTTTAAGAATCATGATTAGTCTCTTTTGATGTTCTATTAATTTTTGAATGTGTTTATTAATTATTAACTACTGTCAGCGCGGCTCACTTTGGAAGAATGCGAGTCAACTCGCCCCCAAGACAAGTCGCCCCTTCTAATTTGAGACAAGTCGCCCCCTCAGACAAAAGAC
>JAULBM010325088.1:0-13313 GCA_032357055.1 Geukensia granosissima | reverse complement strand
GAAATATCCATTTCACAGATGACAATGGATATC
Organism: Geukensia granosissima; assembly: GCA_032357055.1. Lineage (NCBI taxonomy): Eukaryota > Metazoa > Mollusca > Bivalvia > Mytilida > Mytilidae > Geukensia > Geukensia granosissima. The sequence continues at coordinate 13,280 of JAULBM010325088.1, read as the reverse complement.
TTCCGACTGTCATGAATACAAATCCGTTCCTATACCGGTTGTGAGTATTCACTGGCTTTGACTACTGAGTAACACGACTTGTGCCACTAGTGGAGCAGAAGTTGCTTACCCTTCCGGAGAACCTGAACTCACCCTGGTTTTTGTAGGGTTCGTGTTACTCCAGCTTCAGTTTTCAGTGTAGTGTAGTATGTTCTATGTTTGTCTTTCGTTTCAGTTTCTTGGCCGTGGTCTTGTCTGTCTTCCGACTTAACAATTTCTGTCTGCCCCTTTGGTATCTTCGAATTCCTTTCACAAATAAACCATGACTTAATATAATGATCAACACCTTGAAATAATATACATACTTAATGTAAAAGTGAGACTAATCATTATAAGTTTCTGATTTTGAAATATGACAAGAAATATTTTACTTTATATAACTACAGTGTATTGCTGAAAAGTAATATCCAACAAAAACTTGAATTCCTTCTAACATTTGCTAGATAATCTTACCTTCAAAATATTGATATATACTATGAAACCATGCTTTTAATTAAATAATGACAAGAACTATTTTTGCATTGTTATGACGTCACAAAAAATGTAAATAATGTTCCCATTAGTTTCATAACGTTATAAACGCAGTTCTAAAAAACGTTACAGGTAACTGATACAAGTATCAGTTACATGTAAAATACATATTCCTTTATTTGCAAGCGTGCATTAGTGTACACCAATACAGCTCATTGTATCAAAATACATGTTAGATAAAATGCAATATAAAAAAAAAAGATTTGGTACGATTCATTATGAGACAGGCATCATTTACAAATTAAAGACGTCTAAAGGGTTTCTCTTATGGTTTTCAACGATGGATAACTATCAACACCACTAAGCATAAAGGCTCCAACATAAAATGTAAAAGTTCTTTTAACATTTTTTAAGTTATGATCTTTGGCTAATTTGCTGAAGGGATATCCAGATGTATTCGCATGTGTTGTATAATTTTGTGATATCTAAATGGAAATCTCCCTACTACAACTGGAATTTGTTGTACTTTAACATAATATACATAGGTCGTCCTTTTAAACTATTCCTCCACCACAGACCATCACTGTGCTGCAGATGTGTTAGTGCTCTTTTTGTCCAAACAGTTATTATTAGCTCCACTGTCTCAATACAGTTCTGCTAGTTTCTGTTCATGATTTTTTTTAAATTGGAATGTTGAATAGGGACTTGACTCTTTTGTAGCAGCAATATGCCATTGCTTTTTGGAAATCTAAAAAGGGCGTCCCATATCAGTAACCTTGGGAAGGTTCTCACTCAAATCTTTGGGTTAACGAGTTGTGCCCTAATCTTGCGCAACATAAAATTGAAATATGAAACAAATAGGGTCGCACTGAAATATGCGCATAAAGAAGGTGAAATTCCCTTTAAACTCGTAATCTCACTGTTTGACTGTACTTGTATTTTTTGGACCACTTAGTATATATTTTCAAGGGTCTTCTATGTAAAAAAATCACTGTGTTATTTCCTCAACATGCACAAGCAAATAACACATTTAAAACTTACCATGTTCACCAGGTTGTCAATCAGATTACCTTTAACAGGGTAGATTTCATTCAGCTTTTCATTCACACTCTTAAAAGATGGTCGATGATCAGGTAAAGAGTCCCAACACTGAGTCATAAGCTGCAGAAAAAATGGTTCAAATAAAGACATTAAAATACAGTTTAACTTTGGTTGTATGAAGCCTAAAATAATTTCAGCTTTTTGTTGACCTGTATTGAGTTGGTTTTTTGAAGGTTCCAATAGTTTCAGCTTTTTGTTGGTCTGAATTGGGATGTTTACAGCACTTCAAGATTGATTGAACCAATGTTGCTTAAGGGGGTACCCAATACCATCACGAAAATAAATTCCACTCGTTTAATTTTCTTTATATTTTTTGACTTTTACTTTGATGAAAGAAGGAAATCATGAAAATTTCAAGAAATTGGAAGCACGCATTTCTCTGGAATTATTTCAATAGATAAATAGTAATTCAAAATCAAAAGTTTTGATCACTGAGATACATTAATATAATATATAAATGATACTTTATTAAAACGTTTAGATGATTTTTACAGAGTTATTTCCCTTAGGTTTTGGGAACCCACGTAGTGAACAGCAGCAAATGTTTCATGTATAAATGGATGAGAGCATAAGATTAATCATGGTTTGTAATCAACCAACAGGCTGAGCAGATTTTCAACATGCTAGCTCACTAGCAAAGTCATCAGGAAGACATGCCAAGTTTTTACCCAGACACGTTATTCTGACTCTGGTCCGACCAGCCATGCATGCTGCATGCTTATGATAATGTGGAGAAGCAGCAAATATCAATTTCAAAGTTTTCTTTTAACACCATTTCAAAAGTTTCATATTGCATGTATATTATGGTAGACAAGTTTTACTGATAGGTGAAGCTAAAGTGATCGGAGAAAACTTCATATAGTAAACTTTACATGTGTTGTGAATAGACAATTTTTTGTTGACAAGTTTATACCAACAGCTAAGACCGGTTACACTGATCACAAAGCTCATTTACCTGTTAACATAATCATGAATAAAAACAGTAGACTGAAACTGCCAAGTCCAAAAACACCAAGATGCTCTCGAGAACCTATATTGCTCATCTAGTAAAAAATACCATAGCAAGTCTTTACAGATGAATAGTGCAAGTGAGAACAGGATTGACCACTGATATGGTCTATAAAATAATCTGATCAAAAAAATTATTGGCTCTGTCAAACATGGTTTAGTTTGGTTGGGGACGATCCACTTATCAACAATATGACATTTCATTTGGCTTCATTTTCAAAACATCAGCCAATGAGAAAAAATTAATAGCTCTGGTATCCTGTGGAATATGTTAGAAAACATTTTTTAAGTTAATTTGCAATTTTACATAAAACTATCTAAAGACCATTTCATAAAAGTTTGACCCAAATTGGTTTTTCAATAGATATATTCCCAGATTTTCCTAAATTAAACATGTTCAGCTGTGGCAGCCATCTATAGATATATGAGCATTGCATGAACATTTTTGAAAAGGACCATTCAAAGACCATTTGGTTTCAATTGGCTCAACAGTTTCAGACAAGAAGGTTGTTAATTAAATTTCCAATGGGGTCCTATATAAAACCTAGTTTGGCTGTGGTGGCTATTTTGGTTAGTTGTTGGAAATGCCAGGTACAATATTGGCAAAAGAGGTTCCAAAGACTATTTCACTAAAGTTAAGCGCCAATTGGTTCAGTAGTTTCAGAAGACAAGAAGATTTTATTGAATTACCTATAGCCTCCTTATTACAACTAAGTTTTGCTGTGGGGGCCATCTTGGTTGGTTGGTGGGTATGCGGGATAAAATTTTAAGACCATTTCTCTAAATTTTGGTGCTAGTTGATTCAACGGTTTCATACCAGTAGATTTTTCATTGAATTTTAAAAAGAGTCCTTTGCAAAACTAAGTTTAGTTGTGGCAGCCATCTATGTTGATAGGTGGGCATGCCAGATACAATTTCTGCACATGACAAACTAAAGATAATATGTGACACATTGTCTGATGGTGATATATTCCTGTGCCAAATATGTTATGCCTTTGTCAAACGCAAAGAAGATATGGCCAAGACATTAATTCATGGTAAATATATATTTTGACATTGTGATAGAAAAAAGGGGGGATATGAAGTAAATATTCATTACGCAAAAATCTCATGTGTAGGAAAAAATTCCAAGCATTTGATTGCTGTTCTTCATCTCAAAGTCACAGTGAGGCAGGCCTTCAACATGGAGTCAAACTCGCACCTCAATGTAAGTTCAAGACGGCCTCTAGCACATGTTTGAGCAAAATTCTTTGCTAGATGTTGACGACACTACAACTGTACATTGAAGAACAAAAATGCGGGGTAAGGTCAAAGGTCAATCATATAAAGATTTGAATGTATACAAGACATTATCTCATAGTTATAAAACCAAATATGGTATGTCCATGCCAAAGGACAAACATCTGGACCCAAAAATGAAGCTGTGTCAAAAACATTATAAATTAAAGGTCAAGGTCCTACTAGAGTCATGAATATAGAAGGGAAATCATCTGATGATGATGCAACCATGTGCCAAAAAAGGTATGTCAATGTCAAGGACAAAAAATTACACGAAGCCATGTCAAAAAACAATATAAATTTGACCTTGAAATCAATGGTCAAGGTCAAACTGGGGTCACAAATATACTTGACACATCCTCTCTTAGTCATATACATATGTGCCGAATATGGTATGCTAGTTTTGAAGAACAATAAGGTTACAGGCAATAAACAAATCTGCACAGACAGACGGACAGTCATAGTGATTCCTATATACTGTTCACGGGTTATTATAACATGAAGATTTTTAATTGATTTTCCAAAAGAGTCCCATGTAAAACTAAGTTCGGCAGAGGTACCATCTTTGTTGGTTGGTTGCATGCCTGATATAATTTTGGTAGAGGACCATCTTTAAATATTTCACTTGAGTTTTGGTTCAGACAAGTAGTTTAGGACACCACTCCCTTGTTTCTATTTTTAGAAAAAACTGCAATGTTGGGTGGAAAATTGGGACCCTCGGTAGAATTCTGAAAGGGGACTGTCTAAAGACCTTTCCACTAAAGATGGGTCAAATTGACCGAGTGATTTCAGAGAAGAAGTAGTTTAAAATGTAAATCATGCACAGACGACAGATGTGATGAGACAATAACAAGAAAAAGTCAAAAACACAAGAAAGGATGAGGGAATTTGAACAAAACAGATTTTGGAGTGCAGGTTCAGGTGTATTCACTAGAAGTAAGAAAATGGTAAAATTATGCTAAAATCAGGATTCTCCTTTCAATTACCGGCTTTGACTACTGAGTAACACGACGGGTGCCGCTAGTGGAGCAGGAGTTGCTTACCCTTCCGGAGCACCTGAACTAACCCTGGTTTTGCAACCATGACTTAATATAATGATCAACACCTTGAAATAATATACACATTTAATGTAAAAGTGAGATTATTCAAGATAAGTATTTCATTCCTTCTGATTTTGAAATATGACGAGAAATATTCAACTTTATATAACTAATGCTGAAAAGTAATATAAAACAAAAAACTACTTTAACAATTCTATTGATTTTGAAGTATGACAAGAAATTTTCAGGATTATGATTTTATGACAAAATACAAAATTACAGATGTTGAATAAATATGGTGAATTTAAGTATAATAAATGTACATTTCAAGAAGTAAACTCTCATTAGTAGCATAAGAATAAAAACAAAGTAAGTCCAATATCATAACATAGCAAAAGAAGCACTCTAATCCCAAACACCGAAATGGGAAGCCAAATCCGAGGGCAGGGACAACTACTAAGTGAAATACTTTTCGAGACCTTTCTGTGTTTATAGTGTTAAAAAAATTTAACAAAAGCAGCAAATTTCTGTAAAACATGGTTTAATAAATTTCATATCAGAAAAGTCAGACAACTGGGCTGGTGGGCTTGTGAATTTCTTCGGGAACATAATCCAACAGCAGAGCTATCGACACTGAGTGGTTTCAGAATACAAAATTACCAATGTTAAATAATTATTGAGAATTTAGCTATACCAAATGTATATTTCAAAGCGAAACCTATAAAGACAAGTAACTAAAACAAATTGTTGTTTAGAAATATCATGAATCTATATTTGATCATGATAATAATGATTACCGCTGTTAATCCAGCCTTCGCAGCATATTCCTCCGGCAATTCTCTGTCTAATACTTCAGGCCTGAAAAGTTTGCTTGTATCACCACCACTCTTGTACCAAATCTACAAAAAAGACAAAATGGGAGCAAAAATCCCAAAGCATACCCCCACACCCCCATCCATTTTTCAAAGTGACTTGTCTGTCTTTGTGATGAGCTGTGATAAATTACCTTCCTCTAGTCATACCAACACATCGCATATATGACCATGAAAAGTGTCACTGAGAAATCTACTGAAGAGAGATACACTTACAAGGTATGCAGGGTGAATCCCTAAACTTCGTTTGAGGGGTATATAATAGTTTATATATTAGGATAAGCTATCAAATATTTAACAATCACTTTCTGAATTTTTTTGTAAAGTTGGAAATAAGTGTGTAGAATGCTCTAAATGCATTTCTGTTCCACTGCAACAGGAGGAGATGAGGAAGTTAAACACAATTTAACAATTTAAAATAAAATTAAATATTTAGAGACAGTAATTGACAAAGTTTATCACTAAAACTGTAAACAAAAGAACAAGAAATCTATGAGAGAATGTTAACTTGTGATACCCCTGCACTCCACTTTTCACAGTAAACAGGAAAAGGATTTCTAATGTATATAAAAAGTTACATCACGAAACAACACACTCTTATAAAGTTAGTATGAAATATCAGAAAGCTATCATTAAGTAAGCAGCTGAGAAAAATGTCGCAAAAAGTATGTGTGGTGGATGGAATAATTTAAAAGTTTTGTCATAGTGGCATATTTCTTTTAATGTTTTAAGGCTGTAACTTTAAAAATTGAAAATTTTAATGTTTATTTTCTATTTGTCAACTTTAATTCTAGAATTTCATATTTTTATTTTGTCTTAGAGCAAATTTCCTTTTACCTGTTTCACTTACAATAGGATTATATGTTGCCTTTTAAATAGAAGATGTAGGGAATTTAATAGCTCTTTGGCCTTGAAAGTAGAAAGGTGAACATTGTCAATTTCATTGATTTACTTGAGAGACTGCCAAGTCACATGATCATTGTTTAGGTGATCCTATTGTTATCTTTTTTTGGCAGGTGTGAAATCAATACTGGGAAAAGTACACAGGAACTAATGTAGTACACTAGGTTCTTTGTTCTGATCATTTTCATTTTCTGTGCTTAAGTTTGTGAATTGCATGACAGTTTTAATTAAATATTTACTTTCATGTCCAAGAATTTTATCTATGTGGTCTTTTCTAACCTTTTAATTTATTTGAATATTGAAAACTGAATTTTTATCCATTTCAGATAGAAGATGATTAATGTACAAATGTTAAAAAAACTCATCACATAGTATTTTTTTCATAACATCATTTTTAATAGTACAGTCATACAGTGGTTGTACACCATTCTTCAAGGAGTTAATAAATCACCCTAAAATCATTCACTTATTTATTTTTAATCACATAATCAATACATAGTAAATTCATTTACACTTTTTAAGTTCATCTGTACTTTTCAACACCTTTCAATAAAGATGACACTAGAAGTCACCCAAACAATGGTCATGTGACTTGGCAGTCTCTCAAGTAGATCAATGAAATTGACAATATGCACCTTTCTACTTTCAAGGCCAAAAAGCTATTAAATACCCTATGTCCTCTATTTAAAAGGCAACATATAATCCTATTGTAAGTGAAACAGGTAAAAGGAAATTTGCTCTAAAATATTAGTTTTGTTCAGTTCATATAAAAGAGAACAGACTGCTTTATTATTCAGTGCAGATCTAAATTCTGTCTCAATTTTTTTCATTATTTGAAAAACCTTTCTCTGAATCTGTATTAGGCAATTTTGTCAACAAAAGGAATCTCTTCATTTGTTCAAAAGCAATTTTGCTATCAGGTTGACTGAAGTGGTCAGCCAAAGAAAATGCAAGATAATGTTCACCAATAGAGTTACTAAAGAGAGTTTCAGCTAGAATGACCTCCAGTTGATTTTTAGTTTTAACAAAATTGTCCATACTCTTGGAAGTTTTAAAAGCCCTTTCTGCCATAACATGAGTGGATCTATAAGCATGATGTCTAACATCATACAGTGCAATTGATTATACATAGGTTGCAATATTCCCAATATCTCACTCAAACTCTCATTGCAGCAATATAAAATCTTTTTCCCAGGCAGACTAATACAGTCGAACCTCGTTGTGTCGAACTCGGTTGTCTCGATATCTTGGATAACTCGAGGTATTTACTTAGTCCCGGCAAAATTCCCATTGAATTCATGTAGTTTTACCTCTGATGACTCGAACTCGGTAGAATCGAAATCTCGGATAACTCGAGTACAAACAGAAGACCCTTCACATAAAAGTCAGTGTTAATTTACTCGCTTGTATCGAAGTTCGAGGTTGAGAAATATCGATCAAATTTCTGCTGAAATACATTTTTATTTTCAATGAAATAAATTGAATGGCTTCGCTAGTGAATGTGATTTCTTGTACTAATTAACCTGTTTTTACAACGATAAGTGGCATCAACATGTTGACAGTTTTTGTGTTTGATTACGCTTGGCCAAGCTAACACGATGCGGTCAGTTTTTTATCTGAGCTTATTACCGACACGAAATCAAACGACCCAAGCCTTTAACAAGGGTGATTGAAACTGATTAAAGCTAAATTTTCTTTATGATCATTAAATGTGAAATTCTGTTCACACTTTTTTCTAAAAACACTCAGTAATGGCATATTAGTAATCGTTTCTTTTCGCTAGTTCTGTGACATTCCATTCCGTAATTTATATGAACCTTCCTGTGTAATTAATAATGAGTATTGTTTGTGATGAAACTTGTAAATGCTTTCAATATAATGTTATATTTAGTAAATATATATATTTTCTAAAGTTTTCTATTTAATTTGTTATAACAAATTCTTGCATGAACAATCGGGAGCAACATTCATAGGATATGAAACTCACATTAACCGATCTGTACTGTGCCACTACCTATATATACATGTAAAAGATATGGTGTCATACCCGACCTATGATGAGTCGAACCTCGGATAAGTCGAAAATATTCCGAAGGTCCCTGCTACTTCGACTTAACGAGGTTCGACTGTATTTATATACTAATATATATATTTATCAACTATGAAAACACCATAAACAAATACTACATACAGAAAATTAAACATATTTTGGTACTACTTAATTTTGTATGAAAAGAAAGAGATTATAATATAGAACCTTTTCAGTATTAAACCTACAAGCTACATGTAAATTAAATGTATTATTTCAAAAACCAATGCTATCAAGATGGGGTTGCACATGCATGCTTATGCCATTTGTAAGCATCCTGCCCTATTTATTTCCTAGTTGGAACAGTGTGTTACATCACACTCAAATATTGTTCCCAAAAATTAGAAGTTCTGTTATTGTCCTTCTTTGCTCTATGTGTCACTAAACTAAATACATATTAAGAAAGATTAAGACAGATACATTTAGGCCATTGTTCCTGGCATTTCAAAAAACATGCCATAATGTAAAGTGAAGGTGAAAAACATGCACATTTCGAAGAAAATCTGTTATGCAAAATTTTAACAGCAGTTTAACTCATTACTCTTTTAGTTCCTAAATCTGGCAAGTTCTTAATGTTTAATGTACTCCACAAACAATGTTATGATCTCAATATGCAGCCTACTGCTTTTAAAGAGCATGTTTGTCTTCACCATAATATTCAGCAAAATCCAATTCCAGTGAAAATGCAAAGATGCATCAGTATCCATATAAAAAAAGCCACAAAAATCTCTAGTGTCAAACTAGGTACCAATTATAACCAAAGCCAGTCCAAAATAATTAGCTTACTAAGTCATTTTAATTTAATGTTGTAGCAACAATAACTTAAAATGACAATAAAGAAGAGATAGAAAGGTCTTGCTTTATTATTAGTCTGATAAAAGTGTACAGATATGGAACTAAACAATCACTTTCTATCTGGTATAGGTACATGTAATTTACTAAATCTTGCTAGTAGTTTAATACACATGCAAGATTCTCTATTTAATCATATTCTGGTACACATGCAAGATCCTTAAACCTGACAAGGCATATTCTAGTGGCTCCAGACATATCTACTGTAACACATGCAAGATTCACATTGCTTTAAATATGACAACTAGTACACACACGATTCACTTTGCTATAGAATTTGAACTTAACAGTTTTATTTAATTCAGCCTAAATTTGTGAATTTAATGGCAAACTTGTAAAGTACAACAAACCAACAAACATGTTTTAAGTACAATTGACTGACGTGCATGTTTAGTACAACAGACTTTAGAAATGCTTTAGTACATCTGCCTAATAAATAATAAAAAGCATGTTAGAATCCCAGGTCAATATACTGAGAAAATGGACAGGGTAGTCGCTGGAAATAAGTAGTCCAACCATGACTTACAGCAAAGTAATACAAAAATGATTTTGCAACCTTGACACTGGTCATAATTTTGGGTTTCTTTATATGTTTAGGTTAAAAAATATAAATTGATTGAATGTTGGTTTATATCCAGTAGCATATATTTCATGCATATTCAGAATGAGAGCATATTAATGAGTGATGATGGATGAATCCTACGCTGAACCAGACTTTTAACAACTAGCTCACAAAAGCAACAGTCGACAGGAATTCAAGCCACTTTACCCAACTAAATTGCTCTTACTCCCAAATGCTGAGTGCTTATGCAAAATAGCAGCAAGTACCAATTTCAATGTCTTTGGATAAACCTTGCCTGGTATTGAATAGAATGCAGGACCTTCTGCACTCAAGGTGATCATTACTAAACCATTACACCACAGAGGCAGTCGTTACAGGGTTGAAGGTAGTGTTCATGAAACTTTCATTTGTAATATAAGTAACTAATACATGGTTGGGACCTTAAAATATTCAGCAGGTGGCCTCAAGTTTTCTGTGGCAGTAAACTTGTTGTTAACTAATTGAATATCAGTCAGGAAAGAAAAAGAATTACAATTTTGTTGTTGAGTACTTTGATGTAGTATTTATGTAACACCAGCATCACATTGTTTGCTGCTTTGTCAGCTGGTACAAATACCAATTGGTACCAAGATTCTAAAGTTACCTTTAATTCGAGTACAAAGGGGTCTTTTGTTTAGGTGTATATTGTTTTCAAGGTGAGATATTCCAATATGCATTATATTTTTTACATTTATTGAGAAAAGCATCAAGAGTTTTCTTATTGGCTCTCTCTTGTTTTACACCATTTTTCTACAATCATGACAATAGGATCAAGTATTATCACATATGACTTTATCAGTTTATCTAAATGAGAAAATATGGCATACACATATATGCCAGAAAAATACAATCCATAAACACATATGTGAATAACAAATATTCAAGAGACAAATTTTACTGGATTTACTTACATCAGACACAGGCAAAAAACAGAAAGATCAATCAAAACTAATGAATTTCTAGTTTTGTTCATGGACCAGATGAAATCTGCATTTCATGATGTAATAAACACCAATAAGCCAAATATAAAGATGACATCTAGGAATCTTTCAAATTTCAGCGTTAGAAAGATGTAAACTGTATCTTTCCAACATACATTCCTATACCCCAAAAAATAAATAGTACTAAGTAGCATACAACTTAAGCACTGGTAAGCTCACAACCTCTACACAACACAAGAGTAAAACTCAAAAATAATATTTAAGAGAAAGAATATTTAATAAAAAAGAGGTCTATCAGTTTCATAAAGTAGTCCATGGTTGCAATATGCTCATGTAAATTTCAAAGTATGTCATTTTGGTGATATATAGGAGCCTGTTCATTTGTCTCTTGGTCCCATAGGCTATACCTGCTTTATGGCTGCAACTCCTCCTACACTACATGGTTTATTTCAAAACCTTACAGAATCTATTATATAATGCCATTGGGCACACCCTATTAATTGTATGAAATTTATTAGAATGCATTTTACATGACCTATAGACTTAAAGTTTGTAAATACATATATTCTCTTTGATAATAAAAGCAATCTGTCAGATCTTGTTCAAATTTTACTTTATCTCTATTTTCTTAGGTGACATTTAATGTTTGTTTTGGATCTAATCTTTATAATAACAGTGCATTTCTTATCACTGTAAAAATTTGTGTACCATTTTGAATTAAAAAAAAATATTAAGATTGGCTCTGGAAAACTGCTTTAAAAATTAAAATGTGCCTTTTTACTGAGTGTTTAAAATTTTACAGTCTTTTAATGCACAATGCTTTTGATTTCCCATTGCACAAGAAAGTCTGAAAAAAGGCTTTGATTTGGACCAGTGCTCCAACTAGGATTTAAGGGCAAAGGGCCCTTCAGTGTTTTAAAACTGAAAAGGGCAGAACTGAAATTGGTGACCTAAATGAAATACCAGATTACAGCATTTACAAAATTTGAGGAAATGCTCAAGAATTTGAGGAAAATTTTTATTTGAGATGTTTTATGAAAATGAAGCCTGGTTGAACTTCTGGGTTGGCTCATAGTTTAAAAAAATCATGTTAATATAGGATTCGAATTACATTTTGTGTGCAAGATCTGATATTATGTTATATTAATGAGCAAATTTAAAATAAAAACTAAGGGTCACCATCCGAATAATGAATTTTTTGACAGTTAAAAATCCACTATAACAGTTTTCCTAATGTACACCAAACGAAATTTGCCACGACTTAAGTTAAAATATATTGAAAGTTCAGCTATGAAGTAGGTCATGTTATATATCGTTGGAATTCTAATTTTTTGCCGCAACTCATCCTGCAGTAAAAAATTTTAGTTTTCCTCAGCACAAAAAAATTTCCCATTACCACTCTATGTTAAATTTTTGACATTGACAAGATTTGGCTCACAATGGCATGTTTTCAAAGATCAATATCCCAATTCAGTGTTATAACCAGAATATAATTCTACTTTATTTCTAAAATTTTATCTTTTATCTGCCATAAAACCACAAAAAATAAAAATTTTATCATGTCTTGTTACCGGAGACTATTGGTCAATTGCACCATCAAAATGAAGCAAATTTACAAAGTTGAAATAATTAACATTACGCCCTATTGGGAAATTTTTATTTCAATTTAAAATGAATTGTTAGCTACAGCTTTAACTGCGGCAAAAAATTAGAATTACAACGATATATAATATGATATATTTCACTGTAGAACTTTTGATATAGGTTTACTTTTGTTGTGGCAAAATTTGTTTGGTGTACTATAGTGCTTTTTATGTTATTTCTTTGCAAAAAGTTCACTTCTTCAACTCCAAAAATACTTTTCATCTTCACAGCGACCCTTTGGTTTTAAATTTGTTTTTATCATAAGTATATAGAAGTTTTACTGTGCAAAAATATTAGCAAAATCTGATTTATAATGAATATGCTGGATTTTATTTAGGCCAGAGTACCCCCTTACCATGAAAAATTGATTGTGCCTAGGATTACAATGTAATATCTACAAAAAAAATATTATGTATATATGTGCATGAAGGAAAAAAATTA
>JAULBM010325077.1:0-13313 GCA_032357055.1 Geukensia granosissima | reverse complement strand
CAAGCCTCTCAACAAGAAAACTTATCAAACACAGTTTGCACAGTAATACATGTATTGTGTTGTCAATGAACCTGAGCTAAGACAAGAAGGATGCATGCAAAATTTTGTATTAGCTACTAAGCAACCAGTCAAATAGTTTCTCTAACAACAAAAACTAGTCCTAATGTTCTACTGCAACGTCAAACCTGTTACCTTTGCACATATGTTTGTTTAACCTACATGTAACAGTGAGATTCTACGGATCATTTTTAAATCTACATGCTTTACATGTAATGTTTCCATAGACTGTTGAATAAGATTTCCCTTGTCATATCACAATCCTACATTTTTAACGGGCCAGCCTTATTATTGTATTAAATTTTAAAATATTTAAAAAATTTTGTAATAGTCTTGAGAAGCTTGTGATATCTGTATCCAACAAAATTAGTTAAAACAGTCACCAGATTCTATCATATATATAAAGATATCTATCATATATATAAAGATATAATTTTAAAGTTAGGTTGCACACAGGTTAAACACAACCCATAGGGACTTGTCAGTTACTTGAATAAACTTATACATAAAGGTTAACTTTATAACAATATTATAAGATCTTTGAATACTCCTTTCTTTTGAACCAACATTGACTCTTTGCTCAATAATTTATACCAAAACTAAGTTCAGTATTTTGTTACATTTTTTTGTCCTTCACTCTGCCAATAATTTTATTTGGCATTCACACAATACCTTGTTTTCTTTGGCTATTAATGATATTTTACATTAATCCACTCAGACATTGTTTTGTTTCATGTATTAACTTAAAACAACCAGGTGTTTTTATCAACTGTGTTTAGATTTTAAACCAGCCATCAGAAATTGTCAGTACTTTTCATTTGTCTGCATTCTATATTATCAACTGCAAAAGTTAAATCATATGCAGTTTGTTTTTTAAGTTTGTTTTAATTTTGTTTTGTCAAAACACTGTCCCAGGTAACTTCAGAACAATCTCCATTGATGTATACACATTGTGTATTTTGAAACAGGAGGAAAATACATAAAAATTCAGGTGCAAATTCCCTCTTTTTTCAGGGAGACAGGAAACAACAATCAAGCTAAGTCCTTAAAAGGCCATTTTTCTCACGCACAATGCTTTTTGACAATTCACTGTCATTTAATATTAGACATAAAATTAAATAAGCAGGAATATTTGGGAACTGGATATCTATTGTTGGTCTTATATTACATTTATTAAAATTTCACTGAAATGTGAGACATTCTATTATGTGACACATACATGTACTTTACTTTTATTTAAGTAATTAAAGTATTAAAACATCAAATGTTTACAGAAAAAATAGCAAGTCAAACTGGAACAAAAGGCTTGCCAAAGAGTGTGTTGTGAAACATTCAGAAATCTGTGAAGTGGTTCTGTTTTGCTGTATGCCACAGTATCTCTTTAAGGCTATCACAATCTTCTGGGTATATCATGTCTCCTAATGGAACTGGTAATATCTTGCTTTAAAATGGATTTGTAATGAATTCATACCTTTGCTACCTGGAAAAAAGGAGATTACACTAAAATCAAGCAAAAATGCAAACAACATTTAAATATTTCATGTCTTTATAAGGATGATTGTCATTTTAGTCAATATTTTTTGCATTATTCAGATATTAATTTTTTGCTTTTGAAAAGTATAGCATGTTTTTAATCCAAGCATCACAAAGGTAACTATTTTAACTTACTAAAAAAACCTTATGGAAATTATAGATATGAAATAACTATTTATTCCAATTGATTACAGTAAAAAAAGAGTAGAGTTAAAATGGATTAAATATGATAATTATATAAAATTGAAAAAGGTTCGTATATTGAGTAAATATTCATGACACAAAAATCTCATATGTACAAGAAAACTGACTTACCATGATTTCTTCACAATTGTCAATCTAAAATTATTTGGTTATTTCAATCTTTCCTTGTTGTTTTGGGCATAAATATATGGAACCTGAAAAATTGCAAAAGCTTTAAATAATTTTAGAGCTTGTGCAGCATGTGGATGTTGTGTGCAGAAGAAAAAAATTCTTCATATTGAAAGTAACCAATTAAAAAATAATATTGTCAGCATTATGATTGTGGTCTTATGATCTTAACTGCAATGACATTGATAGAGCCTTGAACTGCATACCCATCTGGACGGCCTCACACAACACTGAACAAAAATATTGCTTTAAACAAACAAACCACATTTACAAGGTCATATTTATTTTTAAAAATGTTTGCCCCCCTCCCTTTCTGTTTTTTTAAAACTCTTTTTTGATTTGACAACACTTACGAAAAAGCAGTCCAGGGTACTGATAGTCATTTCAATACTCTACACCCTCAGTATACCAACGTCATTGGAACAAAGCGTGATTGTTGCAATATATGAGAGTTTCAATAGATCAAGGGAATACCAACATGCATACAGTACTATTGGAAAAAATGGACTAAAAAGTGTTAAAGTGTGGTGATAAATGAGGGATTGCCATTAAAGGGGTGATATAATAAGGGTACCCTGTACTTGTTTTCATTACATTGACATCAATCATCCCTATTCTTTGTTGGACTCGACACAAAAGTGTTTTGACAGCTTTTACAAATTATAATGTGTCCTCTCTATATTTTTTAATTGTTAAACAAAATGTACTTTAGCGTTCGTTAGAATTCTTGAATTTTATTGTTATCTAGATTAAAGGGACAGTGTTTGTTGCATTTTTGTTTGTTTTGATTGAATACTTCTGTCCAAGAAGGGGAGTGGAAACAAACATAATTTTATTTAGGCCCAAAATATGATTAAAGAGCATGAAATTCAAATTGAGGAGTGACAACAAATGCGAAGTAATGGCAAAAGCTCACATTGCATTAAAGGATAGATGAGCAAAAAATGATTTCTCATGTACAATTTTCTTGTTGCTCTTGTGCTAAACTGGGTAAAGTCAATGAGACCATATTTAATTTCCAATCTTCACCAGAGTTACTGTTTTGGTAAAGGACCATTTAACTGTTGAGTCATGTGGCCATGTTTCAAAGAAGCAATTAAATTTTTTTGGGGTTAATTCTTATATATAAATTGGACCGCCTTGGTGGTGTAATGGGTAGCCTGGTTGCCTTGAGTGCAGAAGGTCATGGGTCCCATCTGGATGGATCAAACAAAAGACATTCAAATTTCTTCTTGCTTAGTACCCAGCATTAAGTAGTAAGAACAAAGACAAGTCTGCTAGGACAAAAAGGTTAAAAATCTGGCTGGGTTTGTAGGTCTAGTTACGAGCAGAGTTTATTTACAATGTATTATCACTCTATATGCTCTCATCCTGAATATGCATGAAATATTGGTGGTAGCCCAGTATATCCCAGGTCCAAAAGACCGATAGGCTGAAGGTCCCATAGTCTGAAGGTTCGTCAGATCAATGGCCCTTTAGTCTGAGGACTCGATATTCCAAAATTAATGCCTAATTTCAGGATATGTGGACAAGCCGGAATCTGTTCACATCCAAACTATTCGAGGTCAGCTTGACCTACATTCCATGCTTCATTGACTCAGGTAATGTTTTGTTACCAAGTTTAATCTCCAGGTACTGTGTGACCTACCTACATGCAACTTGATATGTTTATTCGAGTTTGGGAATCAATCAGACTATTGAGCTTTTGGACTATCTGACCTTCAAACTTTTGGATCTGCGGAATATTGGACCCTTGGACTATTGGGCCTTCGGACCTGTGAACCGTCATCGAAATAGTTGCCACATTTCAACCAATCAATATTAAAATACTTACATGTTTATCAATATTTAACTGGTTCATGCAAATTTGTGTACTATGGTGTCTAGCAAAAACAGAAGCTGATTCACCCTCACATTATGTGGATAAATAAACACATATGAAGAGGGGTGGGTGGTTAGAAATAGAATACAGAGGAATGGGAGTATTCAATGGTTCGCAATCATACAATAAAACATGTTTTACCTCAAATAGCTACATTGCTAGAATCTTCCGATTGCCTTTTTCTACTTTCGTTTTTGAAAATCAATTTTATAACATTATTTAACTACCAACAACCTACTTAAACAAGAAGATCCCCTGACTGTAATTCATGTTTTAATCAGAATCAAAATTTTATTTCATTCTCACAACTTGTATTACATAATAATTTGGAATATACATAAAATTATATATATTTACATAAAAAAATAGTAATTAAGAACAAAATACAAGTTCCATTCTAAAAAGAATTAGGAGAGACTATAAAAACATAATAATACAGAAATTAAAAAAATTCAAAAATAATATATTAATGATAAAACAGTGTAAGAGTATAAAAAAGTATTCCTTCTATTTAAAATGCAGAAGCAGATCTTGGCAACCTTCATGTAACATTCACTATTATTGAATAATTATACAAATTTTTTGTCATCTTATAAAAAAGTTAAAATTTGAATTAAAATTAGTTGCTTCAATGTATGATTCATCTCTTATATCATTATATAAAGGACATGATAATATAACATGTTTCTCATCCTCTACCTTATTTTGACATGTAAAACACACTCTATTATTGACATTTTTATTTCCATAACAACCTGTTTCAATTTTCAGTGGAGCAACTACAATGTATATAACTGCATGACTTACATAATAAAGAAAGCCTAAATCAATGAACCACAATTAACAGTCTTGTAAATTTTTTAAGTATGGTTTCTTTTTCCTGTTAAAGCAACCAATGTTTCACTGTCATGACTGTATACATAATGTAAAACTTGGAAGTTGAACATAGAATTTTTTAGGAAATATTGAAAAAGTGAAAGTTGAAATATACATATTTAAACATTTTAATCAAATTTTGACTATTTGTTGCCAGGTACACATAGTCATTATAGTCATGATAACAAAGTAAAATTACTTTTGTATATAACTATAGATGCATTGTACTAAACATTTTCCCATATTGTTAGTTAAAATTAAATTTTTTGACAGGAATGACAGATATCTGTAGTAAGATGATGCTGTTCAGGAGTCTTGACCAGATGAGAGAACTGTTTCCATCTGATTACAACTTTTACCCAAAGACATGGTACCTGCCTGCACAGTTCCATGACTTCTCATGTGAAGTCAGAAAACAAACTGAGAAACGGGTCAAACCTCGACCCACATATATTGTAAAACCTGATTCTGGAGCACAGGGCGAAGGTATATATCTCATTCGTGATGTAACAGATTATACACCATCACCTAACGGAAAAAGTCATGTGATACAAGAATACCTCAATCATGTTTATTTAATAGACAGATATAAATTTGATCTCAGAGTGTATGTTGTTATAAAAAGCATTGATCCATTAGATATTTACATTTGTAAAGAAGGACTTGCCAGGTTTTCAACTGTACCATATGAAGCACCTACAATGAAAAATATGCATGAATCATTCATGCATTTGACAAATTACTCCTTGAACAAAAGAAGCAGTACATTTAACAGGTCTGATCGCAGTGACGAAGGAAGTAAGAGGACGTTGACCAGTGTCTTACGCAGAATAAACATGAGTGGAAAGGATGGCGACCATGTTTGGAAGACAATTGAGAGGATTGTATGTAAGACAATTATTGCCATTTTGCCTGCCATGAAAATTGAATATCAAGCTGCCATACCTCTGGGCAAGACAAAACTATCATGTTTTCAGGTAAGATTCATTTAAATACTAAGGGCCTTCAACACAAGGCCATCTTTAAGGGTGTATCCCACTCCTTGTGATGAGCTATGTATTGCCTCAACAACAAAAAAATTAAGGGGTAAATATAAAATGACCCAAATGATTACAAATATAACAATAAAAATGAAATGGTAAAATTGTCACAAAGACAGTTCAATGGCCACGAGTCCTGACTTCTGACATGCAGCAGGAGATATATTTTTTTGGTACCAAACAATCCCCCTTTTATCTTTAAACATGTTACAAAAAGAAAATGTGGTATGATTGTCCATGAGACAGCCATCCAAAACATGTAAATCTCAAAATTATACAGGCCTTTAATAATGGGCATGTCCACGCTCTATACCAAACTGAATGTAAAAGGCCCAGTGACAGCATGTACAGAAAGAGTGTAACTGTCATGACTGTGTAAACATATACTGGAATAACCTCTACATATATTTGATTTTCAGATTGTTCAGTTACCAGTACTTGTGTTTGTTGATTTAATGCATGCATGTTTTCTGATATGTGTGGTTTTTGCATTGCCTTTTAAACAGTGTTATTATGGCATATATTTACCATGTTTACTTTTACATGTATCTGCAAAAAAGGGGGAAGGTTTTGGATCCATGAAACATGTTTAATTGATATAACTTTGTGTTTAAATGACTTCCATGGATAAAATTTATGTGTAATTAATGGTATTCACCAAAGACTTAGTTTGGAATAGCCACTGCACTATAAGTTATTTGATCTTTGTACTATCAGATTTTCTGGGAAATATATATCCGTTAGAAAATTGTTCCTTGTGAGTGACATTTCCTGAAAAGCGATCACAGGACAATAATAGTGCAACAGCAACAACAACCAGGGGAAATAGGTGGTTGTAATTCATTGAACATTCATATAATGTTAATGTTGTACATGTTCATGATATATTTTTATTTGTTTTATTTAAAATATAATTTTTATATTAATTTAAGGCCAAAAAAAAGTATGTGAGTTTACTGTCAACCAACCATCCCAATTTTTTTGTTCCCGACCCTAACACTTTTTATCACAAAAATTTATCACTTCTGAAAATTTTTGTTCATTTCTCCGTAGTAGTCTTAATTTAGTGAGGGAATCTTCTTTCAAATAGGGTATTTTGTTGATGTAAGCCTTTATTTAGATAAAATATACTATTTAAAACACTTATCTTCAATGACGAATTACTGCCCCCTTTTTTTTACCAACCCTTTTTGTTTTCAGCCTGTTACAGTAAACACACATATTTTTCATTTTGGCCTCTGTGATTCTCTTGAGGTACTCCAGCCTCTAACACTTGTAAAACTGACTTGCATCATATGAGTGAAATATTGTTGAAATTGGCATTGAACCCCAATTAAACAAACAAACTTAAAAAGCATTTTGCTGCATCCTGAATTCAGTTGTTAATGGAAAGTACATCACAAATTGCTCGCTCTTACGTTTATCTATGTTAGAACTAGCAAATTACAAAAACATGAATCATCAAAACAAGTTTTCTCTAAACCGTTAAAATTAATATCCTTTAAAATTTTAAATGATTTACTTTATGAAATGTTATTTTTATGAAAGGTGTTATGATGCATCCACATGGACATTTACTTTCTTTTTTTAGGGCGGCAGACATGTTGATTACGTAGCTGATCATGTGGTCACAAAGTTGATAGAAATTGTCAAGAAGAAAAATAAAGGAGGCATTAACATTAAGCCTTTCCAGGTATATTTGATTCTGCTCTCCCTGTTCTGACTGGACGTTCTGCTTTGAAAAAGAGGTTTTTTTTTTAAAAACTGAACAAAATTAAGGTTTTTCAAAATAGATACATGTACATTGTATATTCCAGGGATGATTTTATTCCGCTTTTTAGCGGATTTCCGCTATTGGTAGTCCGGATTTGTCCATTATGATTCTTTTATTATATTACGGTATTTGGCTTCCGGTTGGTTATTTCCGCTAAGTTGGCATGGTCGGCAAAACCATCCCTGATATTCCCATTAAAGACAGTTTTACCATTGTTTAGATGGTAAACCATGAAACTAGTAGAAGAAAACGTGAGATTGAATTATTTATGAAATCACTGAACTAGAAATTATTGATAATGCATTTCAAATAAATAAAAGGTAACTGGATGATACATTTCATATCAATAATAGGTAACTGAGCACCCATAATCAGTCGAAATAATTGCAAGTACAGGTTTTGTTTCACTCTTTTACTTTTTGACAAATATACAAGTATGTGCCATGTTATTCACTTTGGATAAAAAATCTCTCAATTACAGAACCTCATGCAGGAATTTCCTTTGTAAAATGGTAAAACGCTAAATTTTTCATTTCTATCTTTAATACAAATTGTTCAATGTCCAGCTAGCTAGTTATAAATAGAACTAAACAGGGCTACAAAGCACCCCATTCTTGTCAGATAAAATATAAATTCACCCTCAAGGTTTCAGTCATTCAGATAGATACTACATATGAGTGGTCAATTCTTAGTTTGCCCAAGTTGAACCAAGTTAATATAAATTTGCCACATAAACCAACTGTTTCATGTGTGCATCAGTGTCAGCAGGCATGTTTGACCTTTGCAAACAATCAGCTGAAGTTTTGTGAACAAAACTGACAGGAACCAAATGAATATCCATAATGACTTCCCACTTTATACTGAACACATTTTAATGTTTGCATAAAACCACCCAACAGCTCTCAAGGTGGGTTTCATGCATGAATACCCATTTTTAAGCACCCTGTTGTTTCATTGCATAGCTGTGATTATTTTTGTTTTTTTTTTTTTTTTTTCAGGTGAAAAACCACCTTTGGGTGTTTATCAATTGTCTGATTGAAAATCCGACCTTTGACTCTCAGACAAAAGAGAACATGACGTTACAGGCGAAGAGCTTTGGATCCAAATGTACCTTCTCGGAAAAGTTTATTACACAAGTAAGTATCATGTGTATATAAAAGTTAAGACAAATTTAACATTTTAAAATGCTTGTCAGCTGTAATATATATTATTTGCCAGGGATAAAACTATGTGAATCTGACCAACTTGAACAAGTACTATTTATTTTTTCTAAAAAAGGTCTGACCCTGGAAAATGTGATTTTATGTGGAACTTTTCCAGTGGAAATTTCAAATTCTAAAAAAATCCTTTAACACTGGTCACATGTCTATTTCTTGTTTGCCGAGACTTTGATTGAATTTCCATTATCTGGCATGGGTATCTGTGTCCATGTCCATTATCTGGCATGGGTACATTCCCCCTCCCCCTGTTCTGATCTTCACTTTTCTAAGGGTTGCTGGGTGTTTTACTGGGCAAGTGATTTTCAGGTCTGTTTGCACAGCTGTTTACTAGTACTTTGAATTATTTTATTTGACATCCATTAACATGTGATTTTTTCCTATTTTCAACTTTATACTTGAAGGGAAAAAATTTATTTGATATATTTTTATCCTAGGTCAGCAAATGTGGCATTGTTGAAAGCATTCTTAGCTGGATGAAGTTTAAGGCACAGGCACAGCTGAACAAGAAATGTCACAGTACTAAACACACAAAATTAAAGGGCATTCCTAAATTGGATGATGCCAACGATGCTGGAACAAAGAATTCCAAGGAATGTACTCTCATCTTGACTGAGGGAGACTCGGCCAAGACACTGGCCGTAGCTGGTTTAGGTGTAGTTGGTCGTGACAAGTATGGAGTATTTCCACTTCGGGGTAAACTCCTCAACGTTAGGGAAGCAACGCATAAACAGGTATTTATACAAGATAAAACAATGGGATGATAGTACATATATGTATGTAAAAATTGCTCCTTGCTTAAAATTACTTGGGACACAGTAGGAATATTTTCTCATAGGATGTAGATAAAAAAAGGGAAATTGCTGGTTTCATGGGCACTAAATATATATTCAGTCAACTTTGTTCCCCATTCTAAGAATACAAATTTTAATCTTTTCAAGATTAATAGATTCATTCTACTGTTAGGTGTATTGAAAAAATTGTGTTGTGGATTACAATTTTATAAAGGATGAAGTGCTGTTGTCCTTTCATGGATTTAACTTTTTAGAGCTTTAGTCTGTCTATTTCTTTATATTAAATTGTTGTTAGCTTCAGGTAAGCAATGACCACTGCTTTTTCTTTGTCCACAAATCATATTTAGAACCGTATTGGCATATACATGTTACTCAAACTAGTTCTGTGCAATTAACATTTTCTTGAGGCAAAACAGAATATTAAGCACTTTGAACCTACAGTACACACAAATAGCTGTGTATGATAAACATCAAGGCTGGTGAAATTTCTCTTTTGTAAAAAAAATTCAAAGCTGGTGATATTTCTTAGACTTTCTCCAACTTTCTCAGAATTTCACCAGCAATGTTCCAAAGTCAGACCTGAGTGTTTTTCATACAAAACTATGTGTACTGTATATGATTCTCTTGGAAATCTCTTTTATTGACACTACTATGGTGCTTTAAACTTTTGTTTGTTAGAAACCCTAGAATATTCTTGTGGATCTTTAATACATGAACATCAACATCAGAAAATTTGAAATCTTTTAATATATGTAAATGATTTCAGATCATGGATAATGCAGAGATCAACAACATCATTAAGATCATGGGTCTACAGTTCAAAGAGAAGTACGCCACTCCCGAAGCCTTAAAGACGCTCAGATACGGCAAGATTATGATAATGACTGATCAGGATCAAGACGGTTCTCATATAAAAGGCCTTTTAATTAACTTTGTACACCATTTCTGGCCAAATCTACTCAAGAACAATGTGGTCGAAGAATTCATCACCCCTATTGTGAAGGTAGTGTTTATTTTTCTATGCAGTGTATTTATGTTATTTGTCAATGCAGTGTACTAATGTTGTGCTTTAACAGTTCAAAATTGGAATGGATCTTAAATTGACACTCAAAAATAATTGTATTAGTTGTATGTTTTTTACTTTAGATTTGAAAAAAAAAGCATTCCATGTCAAGCTGTTCAGAGATCTATACTTTGAATATTTAACTCAGATCGGCTCTGTGCTAAAGAAATTTTGTAATATATGATTGGTAATCTTCTTAACTGACCAGCTTCCAACATTGGTAATTCTTATTTACCTATTCCGTTTTCCAATATTTGGTCCCAATTGTACGAAATGAAGGTTAATCCAGAAAAGCACTTTGTTCTTAATTAAGGCATTTTCAATTGATGTTTTTTCCATTTTGTCTACCATGTGTTTGATTATAGAAAGAAATTATGCAAGGCACTATTTTTTTTAAGAACTTGTTTTGTGCCTCCGGAAATCTAGTGAACTAAAGGCAATATCTTAGCAAGAAAGTATGCGCAGTACATGATGCAGAAAAGATGTGGATTGTTTCTTTCTGGTGTATATTCCATATTCTTTATTTTATATGATAATTGTTTCAAGAAAAACTAGATTGCACTTGTATCACAAAAAAATTTAAAACAGTCATTTTTAGCGACATCAGAGTTAAATTTTAAAATTTAGATTTCCTTTCCATGCTGTAAAAAGTCTTTTATGAATACAGTTAACATGGCACCTGTCTGTTTGGACATTTTGAAAGCTATTAGTTAAAGAAAATTTTTAAAAGTTACATACAATGAGACTTTGATATTTGTCTTTTATTTTTCTCATTCAGGTGACAAAAGGCAAAGAGGAGAAATCTTTCTACAGTTTGCCAGAGTTTGAAGAATGGAAGAGAGAAACAGATAATTGGCACACATACAAAGTCAAATACTACAAAGGTTTTGTTTAAACCTCTTTATCAATGATTAATTCTGATTTTTTATGTATGTACAACTCCTCTTTTTGGCTGTTTTCTTAATTATAGTTAGGCCTGAATTAAAATATTGGTTGATTCCCATTTCCTACTGAATTGAAAATATTGGCCCAATTCTGAAAAAAATTATTAGTTTCCAATTGCACTATACGCTACGTCAGACTTTTCTGGAGTGTGATTTTCGAGCTTCATAAATTTATTTGTGCGATTCAGCCTTTGTATTTATATTCATTCAAAAGAAAGAATTACCCCACAGTTAACGGTTTATGTTTAACGCCATTAAATAACATTTTACCAACTATTATCTGCCCCATGAAATTCTCTACGTAGATTTAACATTGAGGATCGGCCATCTTTGTTTTTGGCGGGAGCGCCTAAGTTTGACCTAGATAAAGTAATTTTTAAAAATGTGCACATTTCTTTTGTTCAGACCTTCTCTTGCGATTCAAATAAAAAGAATTACTTTTAAATTTTCATTCAAGTGCCCCTTGATCCATTTTTGCATGTTATCTAATCCTATTTTAATTACTTAATTATTACGCAGCGTTGACAATGTGTACTCCCGGTCTCGCTCTAGCGCGTACAAAGAGCCACTTCCGGCAAACAAATGGCTGACTTTACAATGTAAAACCCCCATAGAGAATTAAAAACTCGGCGCAACTATTGCAAAAAGTATTATTGCAACTTACTTGCACTTTTTTCAATCAACAAAATAAACACTATTCTATAAGAATACGACAGACAGCTTTTCTTCCATAACGTTTTTACCCGTTCCAACAAACTCTGACATAGAGTATTTTTTTTTATAGTCTGTACACGGGGTACTGATAAAACACGAAACGAAATCGAAACGAAATAGGACGAAATGAAACGAAACGAAATAGACAAAACGAAATGAATTAAATGGTTTAAAACGGAAAGAAATGAAATGGATTTACAAAAACTGAAAAAAATAACAATAGGTAAAAAAACTTTCAGACCTTTGAAGTTTGCAAATCCTTACAGCTTTCTATGTTAATATAATCCCTTAATATATCATTTACTACTTCAGTATATATGATTGACAAATCAAAATAGATAAAATCTTTATGACAAAAGCGCAATATTTAACTTAACTGGTCACTTTTCCTACATTATGGTTTGGAGATGACAGAACCGGGTGTTTAAAGGTAATGCTGCAATAACAGTTCCCAACAAAATTGCAAAAGAAAAATCTTCTACGATCTCCAATTTTTTACTTGTTTACTGTTTTGTTGAAAACTAGTAACCTACATGCATTCCACATCACCGTAACTGGCAACTAAACAGTAAACAGGAGCGGATTCATGATTTATCTGACGGGAGTGACATCTGACAATGTAGATATGCACATGCAAGCGCGGTAAATTATGGAGAATTTTTTTATTAAATCAGAATTGAAACGGGAGAGCGCGCGGCGCAGAGCCTGTATCCAACATATATTAGCTCAACTTATCCCTCATACTTAATTAAACGTATAATAAAAGAAACGAGATGTTTGTTGAAATGTCTCGAGGATACTTGCTAATTGCACGTATGCCACAAGTGATTTTGCAAATATACTTTTCAGATCGAGGCGGATTCAGATTTATTGGAAAGAGGG
The DNA here is from genome assembly GCA_032357055.1 of Geukensia granosissima. Lineage (NCBI taxonomy): Eukaryota > Metazoa > Mollusca > Bivalvia > Mytilida > Mytilidae > Geukensia > Geukensia granosissima. The sequence goes on along the minus strand of JAULBM010325077.1, from coordinate 165 downwards.
ACTTCGGGCATTTGTTGTGGACCTATAGAGATTCATTAATTTTCTCGATTTATAATGGGGTTAAGACCCAAATTTACCCCATACTTCTCCTTTTTAGCTCACCTGGCCAAAGGCCATGTGAGCTTTTGTCATCACTTGGCGTCCGTCGTCCGTCCGTCGTCCGTC